>RPOG01003728.1:0-57293 GCA_008086565.1 Thalassoma bifasciatum | reverse complement strand
AGTCACATTTTCTCATTTCATCCTTCATTTAATAGTGAAGAAAAGTCACAGTTGGAGTGAAATAAAGCAAAGTCCTGATAGTTTTCAGAAAAATACAGAAAAATTCAAAGGCGAGGGCCTTCACTCATACAAAGTTAATGACTGATTAAGTGCATTTTATCACATATAAACACTGTGGGAATGAAGATCATAATATTAGGGTGATTATCTGCGTCCCATCTGCTTCTTGAAGGCCTTTAAGGACTTCGCCATGATTGGAGCAATTTCTGGAGTTGAAAACAGGAAGAATAAAAGAGATATTAGGAAAAGCATTTGCCATCTATGTTTTTGCACTTCAGCTGAATTTGACATCTCACTTGATTTCCTGCGAGCGTCTTGTGCATTTCCACCTCCTGAGCTGGTGCTGCTGGACCTACTGTGCTCCTCAAAACTCGTCTTCACTCTGCTGTCCTGAACTTTTACACTGTTCGGCAAAGAAATAACAACACAATATTATTTACCAAACAAAAACAATCCCTACATGCCCCCCGGTGTCCCCACGATACTACAGCTGGTAAGAAAAACATCCCCTGCTGCGACGGATGACAACAGGCTTTACCAAGCAGAGTGAAACCAGTTTATCCAGCACATTGCTCCAATTCCTGCGTTTGGCTAAGCTCACCCAAAAAGCACGTCACCCACAGCTATCACATGAGTCCCTGATGGTTTATAACTCTGTTAGCTGCTCTTGTTGTTGTTCAGAGGAGCTGAGCAGGCACAGAGCTTTGAAGGTTAAAACCCTGGACATGTGCTTCAAGAGGAAACTAGAGGTTTTAGGGTAAACTATTTATCTGAAAGTGCATTGTGTTGTATCTGTATTTTGATATGTGGACTACTTCAACCTTTAATCTTATGTTTGAGAAAGCATGCTCAAGCTCTTTTTACCACATTTTTTACTTTTCAATTTGGAGAATAGACACCACACCACATAATTCTGATGACTTGATAATTCAAATACATCAGTCTTATTAAAAAAGCTGTGTCAGTGTATTTGTATTTTGGATTCTCACCTGCACCTGAGCTGCTGTGGCTGCTGGACTGCAGTGCCATGTATCTCCTGCTTAATCCGCACATCTCTGGGCGGCTTTGCAGCAGTATGAACAAACGCCATCTTCACCTGTCGACCTGCAAACAAACAAACAGGGTGCGAAATGTGATTGAAGCAAACACCACATTCTCTGTCATGGTCCGTTCACTCACCTTTGGGTTTGCTTAACTGTGCAGAAGAGATGCTTTTCGTCAGTCTTTTGAACTTCCTCTCTCTCTCCTCAAACAGCCTCATGTACATCTCTTTCCAGGATTCGTACTCCTGCAGTTTGGAGTCTTTAAAGTCTCTCTGACAGTGTTTCCCCCACAGGTGGTCTGTTGATCCGATGTAGATCTGTGGGAACAAAACAATGTCAAACACTTGTCTCTGAACCACAATGTTTTGAAACTGTATCTAAGGACTACAAAGTCTAGGTTTGACAAAAGAGGCTGAAGGGAAAAGACTGTAATAAACCGCTCAGCTCTGGCTCAGATATCACTGATAATAAAACCTGATGAAACTTCCTTGGATGATTTTCAACAGCGCTGCAGTGTTTTTATTTTCTTCTATCAGCCAAGAAGCAGAGAGTAAACAAGTCCAGCCAAAGACAGCAGATGTGTGCTGTCATTTTTTAACAATTTAATGGCAAAAACAAAAAGGTAAATCTTTAATGAAGGCAAATGAGGAGTGCAACAACTACACCATTTTCCTGCCACTGCATTTTTTTCTAACATGGCTCATACTGGGCTTATTCACATTTCATTGCAATAACCTGCAGTTCAAACCATTTCTTCATGTTTTCAAGGCTTCATTTAAGAAAGAGGGTGGTAGACAAAGAAAACAGCAACTGGCTGCTTTTTGAAAAACAGGGTTATGGTGCAATATCCTCCCTTCAATGTCAGAATTATGCTCTAAAGTATGTTTTTCTACTATAAACCAATTGCTTTCAGTGGGCTTCATGGTTCGTCTTGTCACTTAAAGTGGGACAGATTGGCAGCTCAGTAAATCTGGTGCAACCAATTTTTTATTTTTTATTAAAGTCACCACACATTGGCTCAATGAAAAACTTACTCATATATATGACAAATATATAAGGCACAGTTTCATCTTCAATTCAGTGTTATAATCTATAATTACTTGAAGGATACAGCGCATCTTTCTGTTCATAAAGTCATAAATTAAAGTCTGTGTGAGGAACTTGTGGTTTGTGGGAACTTTGGCGCCCCCTGTGGACAAGGCAGGGTCATTTTTTAACCCTGTATCATATTTGATACATGTGTTTCAAAGACCTCTGTCTTAAATTCCTTTAAAAATTTTGTGAAAATCTTTTTAAAGCTTTATTCTAGCTTATTCAGGATCACCACAGCCAATTTTGAAGAAGTTGCAGAGAGAATAACAATAAAATTGTGACTTATTTATTACAGCAAGTATTTTCTGCATTGAAAGAATGCATATTCAATAATTCCTTGACTAAAAAGAGTTGCCAAAACTGCGCAATTTATCAAACAAGTTACAAAAATATATCATAAATGATATAGCAATTATCTTTTTGAGGATTTTGAGGGTCAAGCTTCACAGGTTTATTGTTCTTGCCTGGTACATATAGCTCTGGAAAAAATTAAGAGACCACCGCAAATTTTTCAATTTCTCTGATTTTGCTATTTATAGATATTTGTTTGAGTAAAATGGACATTTAGTATTTTATTTTATAAACTACTGACAGCATTACTCCAAAATTCCAAATACAAATATTTTCATTTGGAGCATTTATTTGCAGGAAGTAAAAAATGATTAAAAAATAAAATAAAATAAATAAATAAAGCCCACTGTTTTCAGACTTCATATAATGAAAAAAAAACAAGTTCATATTCAATTTTAAACAACATATTACGAATGTTTTAACTTAGGACATATTCAGAAATCAATATTTGGTAGAATCACCCTGATTTGTAATAACATCTCTCATTTGCTGATTTCTGAAAAATCTGCAGCGGTATCTTAATTTTTTCCAGAGCTGTGCGTCAATATTAATCCCTGACAATCATATCCCACAAACATTTAACACTTTTAAGTGTTTTATGCATCAAGAATTGATGCTACTGTAAAAAATACTTCGAAAGTTTTTCTTCAGCATCTTGATGATAACACTACTGAGGAACTAAGTCTTTATCCTGATGGTTTTATTTGCTTTGGTAGGTTATATAAAAAGTAACAGAATCCATTTCTGTGTGTTTCATAACCAGATAAAAACTTTTCACAGGACCTTGAAAGTGTGACACTGTTTTATGTGAGGTGTAAGAAGTCTGTAACTTCTTTCTGACATTGTAAAACAATAATTTGTTAAATCAAAGATTTTTGGCTCTGCTCAGGGCTCCAAAGTCTCACTGAATGTTTTCATCCTTACTGGGTTGCATTCTTCGATGCGGAGCAGCTGTTCAGGCGTGCATCTCTCCAGCACCGGCTCCAGGATCTCAAGCGGGACTCCGCCGGTTTCATACAGCACTGAGGAAAGATTTCAGCCCCTCAATATAAATCTACAACTTTAAGAGAAAGCAGTCTTTGAGCTTTATACTCACAGTTGATGTTATTCTGGAGCGTGCGGATACACTGCTGGTGCAAACTCATCATAACAGGGAGGGAAACAGCCTTGTTACCAGAGTAAACCTGCATCTTTTTGTTCAATCTCTGACCGGTGAAGACTTGAGAGTCCTCGTCACAGAAGTCAGGCTCCTTCTCAACTTTAAAACAGAACGTAAAGAGTGAAAAATGAACAGTATATTACATTAAAAACCATTTTTAACCCACATGGAGTCACCTTTCCTCTCAAGATACTCCTCATAGGAGGGTTTGTCACACTCAGGTAGAGCAGCAGGTAAAGGGATGTTAATCAGGTCCATGATTGATCCTGTAGACTTAAAATAAAACAGATTATGAGTTAGTATTCACAAAAACACAACTATTTCAATGCTTGTGCAGTTAAATCTATACCAGTTTTGGAGAAGTTGGGTTTGATTCCACTTCATCCAGTCTTGCGTCCAGATCCCCTGATTCTTCTTCCTTCAAAGGGGCCTTTATTTTTTTAGGCACTTTCTTCGCTGCAGATTTTTCTTTTCTTTTGCAAACATTCACGTCATAGTTCAGGAAGGATTCAAAAGACATGAACTGCTTCTCTGAGTCACTTTCTGCATCATCTCGCTTTAGTTTTTTGTGCTTGTGTTCAGTATTTTCAGATTCTTGCTCAGATTTGGAACTGGCATGTTTTTCTTTTCTTTTCCTGTTTTTTTCTGAATCTCTACATTTTTCTGAGTTCTTGTCATCTCTGACATCGGCTTCCTGAAACGTTTTGGAGTATTTGTTGTTCGAGATAAACGCTGAAGAGTCTTTGCCTTTGTTTGTTGTCTCTTGGGGTGTCTTTGATTTCTTCTGTGACTCTTTCTCAGATTTCTCTCTTTCACTTTCAGATCTGTTTTTTATTTTATCTTTAGAATAAGACCAGGATTTCTGAGTGTCCTCTGGGAAATCACAACCTCTTGATTCTCTATCACAACTTGTAATTTTCTTTTTCTTGACAACGACTACTTTGTCTGTTTTGTCTTCTTGAGATTCATTTTTCTCTTCTAAGAATTTATTCTGAGAGATACTATCATTTCCTTTTTGGTCTTTTTCTTTCTTCCATGTCTTCTGAGCCTCTGTATCTGCTTTCCTGTCACTCTTTCTCTTAAAGTCAGGATCATCTGAGGAGTCGTGACTTTTTCTGTGTGATGTTAAGCAGTTATTGTTGAAATCTTTTGCTGTCAGATGTCCGTTTTGGGGAGAGTCTTGGTCAAGTTTGTCTAAAGCAGAAAAACTCTCGGACACCTCAACATCTTCTGTTTGGCTGCATTCAAACACAAAGAAGTTAGCATGATCAAACATTAAATACAGCATGAAATTAAAAAAATAAACCATTAAATAAAGCTGACCTCTTGGACCCTTTTGGGATCAATCTTTTCCAGCCGCTAACAAGCGACTTTGCAAATTCTCCAGCCTGTTTATGTCGACGCAGTGAGTTCACCACTTTGCCAATTCCAGTTTCCTGATGAGGATACGAGTCAGTGCAAGCAAAAGAAAACGTACAATAAAACTTTCACCTTGGCAAAATGACTCACAGCAAGAATGTCTAATGTGATTTCCAGATCCTTGAGTTTCTGCAAAATTTTAACAACCTGCAAAGAGAGAAAAGGGAAGAGTTTCTGTGAAGAATACAACATTTTAAAGACAAAATGCAACTAAAAGAAAAGGAATAAAATGAAGAAATACAACATGCCTTATATGGAAGTGTTGTTTTTGGATCTAACAGTTGCTGAATGAGCATTCAGAGCAGAATCTATGTATGGGAACAACACACACCCACTACGGCTGCTCGTTTTACTGCGCACTATAAATGGATAATGCTGCTGCTGGCTCCTGAAACCACACTATATAACTCTCTTTAGGGGGTTGTCTTCAGTTGCACTCAACTGAGATGTAACTTTAATGTACTTTAACTTAACTTGGAGCCTCACAAAGGCAGATTTACAGATCAATCTACGTGTTAAATGAGAGTGAAGCCAGTTGACAGAGCTCCCCAGCCTCCAGGGTTGATGGACAGCAGCCATAAGTTGAACAACTGGAGGAGTTGCCAATTTTAGCAGCAGAACACCTCCCTTGAAAACAGACTGACCCCTGCAGTAAAGTGCTGCAAATGTGTGTCTGCAGAGCACATGTCAGAGCTCTCAATGCACATCAAAGGAGCAGGAAACAGCAGAAAAGACCACAGGAATGTTCATTTATCACAATTTACCTCAGATTATCAGGTTGTAACTTTAAATTTACCACCAAGGTTTGAATAAATTAGGCAAGACAACAATGTTTGTCCATTAATGGAATCAGACACAGTTACAAAAACGCACCAAAGTTTCTGCAGCAATTTTCAATTTTCATCATTACATCCGCAGACTCCAGGTATTTAAAGAGACACTACACTATTTCCAAACACTCTGTTTATAGCGCGCGCTTATATCAAAATAAATTCACAGAATTTCTACCGTGTCTGAGTCTGCTGAGTCTTTCAGCTGGAGTTTGAATTTCATAACTTTCTTCACCACATCAGAGTTGCGGGCCATCACGGTGCCTCACGTGCAACCTCCCACACGCGCGCACACACACACACACCTGGCAGCGCGCGCCCGTTGATGACACTGATATAATGGCGGAACTCAAAGAGAAATGCTAATTATGTAGAAATGGAATTCTTTGGAATAATTTTGGACCGCCTACCTGGCCTCTTGGAGATCCTGCAAAAATATCCAAAGATACTCAAAGACGAAAAAGTAGCTTCATAACCCAAACAGTTATTATGTTTGGGGTTAAAATTTTCTGTAATGTGAACATAGAAATAATGCATAGAATACCAATTCAACCATTGTGACACAGAAAAATGAAAGACTATCTTTGTTAGGATTTATTTTGCCCCTATAGAGTCAAAATTTTGAGATAAATTTCCAATTAATAGGGAAAAAGTAAAGAAATTAAGAGATGAGACAAAATTTCGACCTTTTTATCTCAGTTTGAACTTTTTTTCCACAAATTTTTCACTTTTTATTAGATTTTTGTCTTTTCTCTCATAATTTTGGTTGATTTTCCTCATAATATTGACTATTTGTTTAAAAATGTGTCTTTTCATCTCATAATTCAACTTTTTATCTTAATATTTCAACCTTTTATCTCATAATTTTGACCTTTTTTCCAAAAAAATTGACTCCTATCTCAAAGTTTGACTTTTATCACCAAAATGTCAACTTCTATCTCTAAATTTTGACTTTATTTAAGGCAATAAAAATTCTCAAATTTTTGACTATTTTCAGAATCTTATCATTTCATTCCATAATTTAGATTAAGAAATATTTTCATAATTTGACTATTTGTCTAAATATTTGACTTTTTATCTAATATCTCAACCTTTTCTTTTGGAATTTTGACCACTTTTCTCAAAATTTGACTTTAATCACCAAAATTTAGATGCCTTTCTATGAGTTTTGACCTAATGTGGGGCAATAAAAATTCTTAACACTGGTCACAACCATGAGGAAAAGAGGGGTACTACTGTTTATCTGCAGTTCATCTGTAAAAGTTAATTTCACTTTAGCATTTTCTGTACGTCATAGCAGTTAAAGCATGTTTTCCTGTATGCTAAACATCTTGACAGGTTGGTGCATCAGAATAACACCAGTATATCTTCTGGTATCTATAAGTCATTTATGGAAGGGTCAGCAGCATCACTCTTATATTCCTGCACCTGGCAGGTGACCTGACCTCAACAGTGAACACCTAATGAAGGTTCAACAGAGACTTAGAGAGTTAGTCTTCATTCTTGCCATCGCCACTTTAGGCCCAGGTCATTAAGAGCATTCTTACACATATGCTCACTTCCTGGTTTGGCAGCTGCAGAGCAACAGAAAAGCATCAGCTGAATCGGAGAGTGAGGGGTCGAGCAGAGTGACGCGTGCCCCTCTCCCCTCTGTGCCGCAGACGTACCACCTGTGCTGCGCCGGCAGGATCCACGACCTGTTTTAGCTTCTGCCATCAGGCACAAAATATCAGAGCAGAATATTTAACATGATCCACAATTTTCTCTTTACTGAAGAAGCTTCTCCATAATATTAAAACAAATGCACCAGATCAACAGGAAAATTAAAACCTTCTCATGTCACTCCATTTCACATGCAGCCCAAATCCTTTCTGCATGTTGACATAAAATGATTGGGGCTTCTGTGGGACACACAGCATGTTGAGGGGGGTGCATTGTCCCTGCCCTCTGCCACATGCATTTCACAATACTTGATTGGCACTCGCTCCAGGAGAGGAGGAGTTAACCACATGTCTCTTTCTGTGGGGTGACTGCTGCTCTCTCTCTCTCCTGCTCCAGTAACTGGAGGCACAAGTTCCTTCTTCCCCAGCCTCAACTTCATTTATCCGGTAAGTGAAGCTTCTTATTGTGTATTTGTGTGACATCCTGGTAATACAAGCGCAGTTGAATGACTTTTATTGCTGTAGTTGATACTTTGGTTACTTTCCACAAACTTTGACTTCAAGAAGCAGAGAGTGTGTGTGAAGCTGAGGACCATTTGGAGAATTGGTTTCACACATGGCCACAGTGACAGGGTGCTTCAACTTTCCAAGAGCTGTGGGTTAAATAAGTGAGGGGTGGATTTCTTTTTCTCCACTTATCCTGTGCATTGTCTAAGTTTCAGATGTGCTCAGGGCAGATTTTAAACAACCTAATACAGTAAAAGAAAAGAGACAAAAAAAAGCTAAATTGCCCTGATTTGAACTTAACTTGTCAGAGGACATGAGGCCTGCTGCTCATGTCTCAAAGTCTATAAAAGGAACGTCAGAGGAGAGACCCGTCCAGCGATGCTATTCCTGGACTTACTGCTGATAAAATGTGACAGATGCAAAGAGGGGGCTTGTTGACGCACTCTCTGGCCCCCAGCATCACCTGGCTGCACACGTTTTCAAAAGGTGTCGGTTTCCAGTTGTATCTGGAAACAAAACACCACCTTCAGATTGTAGAATAAACTGTTCCCTCTAACATCAAACAAGTTCCTTTAGAGCCAATGTAAATGCAAGATAATTACATGTAGGAGAAGTTTCAACAATTTGTGCTAACTTGTTGTTTTTTGCCATTATTCAACTCCTGTATTTTAATAGCTAAGTCGCAAATGAGCTGCCCAGATCTATTCTTTTATCTTTCTAAAGTAGATGTGTACATTTTCAATTCTTAAAACTATGACAGTGTGTAAAATAGTTATAGTTTAAGAATCTTTTAAAAACTCCAGCAAAAATATCAAGTGTTGAAACTGAAAAATTGGATTGTTTAATGAAAATATCTGCTTATTTTTTAGTTTAATACCAGCCAGGGGTTTGAATGGGAGCATTTAAATCATTATTTATAGTTCTTTTAATGACTGTGAAAAAATTAGGGAGACCAGTTTCTTGAGTTTTCAAAGTTCTGTATTGTAATTTACCAACAGTTTTCAAAGGGTGCCAAGCTCAGACTGAAGGTTTAGCACCTGGACTCTTCTACTACAGAGCCATGTTGTTGTTAAAGGCTCTAAAAAGTCATTGACTGGCAGCATATGTTGCTTCAAAACCTGTTTATGTTGCTCAGCTTGAAAAGAGCCTTCTAAGAAAATTAGCCAACCCTTTCATAGGCCTTTGTACATCTCTAAATCATCAATGATGCATGTTTTTGAACTGGGTGCCAATACCAGGTTAGCTGCTATTTTCAAATAATCTCAAGTTTTGATTAGTCTGATCACATGGGAGGAATTTCACTTTGTCCAGTTGCTGGCATTTCTAGATATAGAAATTACCCAACTATTTCAGAGTTTCATTGTTCCTGTCATAACTGTTTCCAAATGAGTTGTTGGTATCAAATTTATGGTATCATTTTACATTTAACCTTGTTGTCTTTAAGCCACTAAATGAAAGTGCTAAACAATATGCAAACCATCGAATTCTGTATTAAAATTTACACAGAGACCAAATCCCAACAAGGTTCTTCTTTAGGGATCAATTCAGCTGTGATGGCTTTATCTCAGCTTTGCTTATCTTCAATAAAATGTTGTTTAAAAAGCAAACAAAAACCTCAAAGGGACTGAATCAGTTCTGCTTTTGACTCCAATCTGAAACAATAACATTTAAGCCATTTCCATTAAAATTGATGAAACATTTTTACTTATGACCAAATGTTTTATGACTTTTTTCTGACATGTTTTTCTTTGTTTATTTTAGAAGGTTTGGGCTGTGTACCCCTGCTCCAGCCATGGCACCCAAAAAGAACAAGACGACCAAGAAGAGCAAAGGAGACATCAATGAAATGACCATCATGGTGGAGGACAGCCCCATCAACAAGATCAACGGGTTGAACGCTCTGCTGGAGGGAGGAAACGGCTTCAGCTGCATCTCCACTGAAGTCAACGATTCCCTCTACGCTCCAAACCTGCTGGAGGGTTTGAGCAACATGAGGCAGGACAGCTTCCTCTGCGATCTGACCGTCGCCACCAAGTCAAAGTCCTTCGACGTCCATAAGGTGGTCATGGCTTCCTGCAGTGAGTACATTCGCAACATCTTGAAGAAGGACCCGTCCCTCCAGAAGATCGACCTGAACGACCTTTCACCCGTCGGCCTCGCCACAGCGATCACGTACGCTTACTCTGGAAAGCTGACCCTGTCGCTGTACAGCATCGGGAGCACGATCGCGGCAGCCATGTTGCTGCAGATCGGCACCTTGGTGAAGATGTGCAGCGACTTCCTCATGCAGGAGCTCAGCGTGGAGAACTGCATGTACGTGGCCAACATCGCTGACGCCTACGACCTCAAGGAAACCAAGGAGGCGACTCAGAAGTTCATGAGGGAGAACTTCATCGAGTTCTCTGAGATGGAGCAGTTCCTGAAGCTCACCTATGAGCAGATTAGTGATTTCCTCTCTGATGATTCCTTGCAGCTTCCCTCTGAAATCACAGCCTTCCAGATCGCCATGAAGTGGTTGGACTTTGACGAGAAGAGGTTGAAGTACGCCGCGGATCTCCTGACCCACATTCGTTTTGGTACAATCTCCGCTCAAGACCTGGTGAACCACGTCCAGAGTGTTCCCAGGATGATGCAGGACCCCGAGTGCCACCGTCTCCTTGTCGACGCCATGAATTACCACCTGCTGCCGTACCAACAGAACATCCTCCAGTCACGCAGGACGAAGGTGCGCGGCGGCCTCAAGGTGATCCTCACAGTCGGTGGACGCCCTGCCTTGACGGAGAAATCCCTCAGCAAAGATGTCCTCTACAGAGATTCAGATAACGTTTGGAATAAGTTGACAGAAATGCCAGCGAAGAGCTTCAACCAGTGTGTCGCAGTCTTGGACGGCTTCCTGTACGTGGCAGGCGGCGAGGACCAGAACGATGCCAGGAACCAGGCCAAGCACGCTGTCAGCAACTTCTGCAGGTAAGAGCTCCCTGTTCCTTTACGATAAATTGGTTTTATTTGTTTTAGTGGATCTCCAAAGTGATGGTAACTTCTCTTTCTGTAGATATGATCCTCGTTTCAACACCTGGAACCACCTGAGCAACATGATCCAGAGGCGTACCCACTTCAGTCTCAACACCTTCAACGGCCTCTTGTTCGCCATCGGAGGGCGAAACAGTGATGGCGTTCAGGCCTCAGTGGAGTGCTATGTTCCCTCATCCAACCAGTGGCAGATGAAAGCGCCAATGGAGATTCCTCGTTGCTGTCACGGGAGCTCCCTCATTGATGGCAAGATCCTCGTCTCAGGAGGTTACATCAACAACGCCTACTCCAGGGCCGTGTGCGCGTACGACCCCTCCACCGACTCCTGGCAGGATAAGAGCAGCTTGAGCACGCCTCGTGGCTGGCATTGCGCCGCCACTGTGGGCGACCGGGCTTATGTGATTGGTGGAAGCCAGCTGGGAGGTCGTGGGGAGAGAGTGGACGTCCTCGCCGTCGAGTCTTACAACCCTCACAACGGGCAGTGGAGCTACTGCTCGCCTCTGCACACGGGAGTGAGCACGGCAGGTATTTCCATTTTGAACAACAAGGTGTACCTCCTCGGGGGCTGGAACGAGGGCGAGAAGAAGTACAAGAAATGCATTCAGGTGTACAACGCCGACCTCAACGAATGGACTGAGGATGACGAGTTGCCGGAAGCTACAGTCGGCATTTCCTGCTGTGTCGTCACCATCCCAACACGTAAAACACGAGAGTCCAGAGCCAGTTCAGCATCTTCTGCGCCAGTCAGTATATAAAACACAAGGTGGTAGTGCTGTAGTTTACATGTTTAAAAGTCTCCAGCTCCTCTGTTGCAAAAATCTTGGTTCCAAACTCATAAAAAATGTGTCCCCTTTTATCGGCATTAATATGTTTTAACTTCCTTAAGATGAGCAACACTGAACAAAATACATGGATGGTGCATATGGAAACATGTTCTTGTGAAATGTCGAGCCTTGGCTTGAAAGTTGAAGAAGAATTTCAAAAAATTTAATTTATTTATTACGCATTTGTAAGTCATAATTAAACACACAAAAAGGTCAGGCAATGTCTTAAATAGAGACATGTGGAGATGGCAACAACCAGTTTTATCATTTTTAGACAGAAGCTTGTTTTTGGGGCCAACCAGTTGTACAAACTTTATTCAAACTCTTTTCTGTTTCAAATAAAATGTCATTTACAACTCACACTATTTAAATGTAAAAGGCAAACAATGCTGCAGGAGTGATAATCCAAACAGCACAGAAACCGATACCAAAGATGATAATTCTGCTGGATTTTGTGTCAGTCTTGTTAAAGGTGACAGTAGCGACTGTGATTCTCTGATACTTGAACACATTAATAGACGGGAAATAACTGGAGCTGCGTAAAGTGTTAGCATCACCTGCCAGGTGTGGGTGCTCACGACTGGAGCTCAAACACACTCACAGGAAAGTTGCAGTGTCTCCACACGTGTTTCATGAGTTCTGTTGGGAAAATGCTGTAAAGATGTGGAGCGTTGAATGGGTCAGGATGTGACGGTGATAAGTTATTTTGTAAAAAGAAAAAAAGAAAAATATAACTGAAAGTGCTCAGCCTGAGTTTTCCTGGATGTCGGGATGTGAATTCCTCGAATGCTCATGTCTTCTCATTGTTTTGTTGGATTGTTTGTTTTTAAATTAAAGAAATGAAGTGTAAGCTGCTCTGAGCCATTGTTCTTTATTCAAAACATTTCACTTCCAAAAGTTAAAGTAAACAAATAAAACAGGTTTTGTTTGGAATTCGGTGTCATATCATGATGTTATCATTATCTATAGTAGGTCAATGTGCCTGTTAGGTAGCATTTCTAAAATACTTTTTACTCTTTTTGGAATTTGTGACATGCGTACAAGTACAGATGATTGAATAAGATGATTTAGTTTAACAAAATTAAAGAGGAACAAATGTTGAGTTCATTAGGAGTGTATTCATTTCTTTTATCGTCAGCACTTTTGACTTCCTATATTTATGGTTTCAAAAGCTATAAATTTTGTACATTTCAAGTCATAAGACCCTTCAAACTTTTTTTTTTCACACATCAACCTTAAATTTCAAGGTCTTTAAAACACAAATTCAAGGACAGCAGGTTGGTGTTTACATACAGCCTAACATAAATCACAAAAAACACACTTTGTGACTACAAAGTTTATGATTAACTCAGTACCACTCTCTAAACTGAGTATACTTCATGCATATCATGTGAAATAAGAGCATAAAAGTGATTTTACAAATTCATTTCTAGCCTTTATTTTACCTATTGAATCAAATACCATACTTTTTTATTCTGCCCGTTTCTTGTATTAGTTCATTATTCATTTAAGAAACACTGACTTCTAATCATCAGAAAGAAGCAAAGTCATTTGCATTGTCTTATTGGTACAAAGATTAAACTGAAAGGTCTGTATTGTCCATTTCAGATCAAAAATTGTTCACACCCTTAACTCTTATCCTTCCAAATATATTTCATGGTGGTCCAGCAGACAAAAAAAAAAGAATTTTAAAAAGTCTGACTCTTCGATGTCTGGCAATTAGTTCATGTGACAGAAAATTGTGTTGATTAAATTTCCCTAAACTTGCTCTCACAGCAGATCGGGATATTGTCCCCATGTCCTGAATGCAGACTCCTGCTTAGGTGAGTGTCCCTTTTTTTATAACTGCTGCCTGACTTCTTATAGACTCTAGAAAGTTCTCAAGTCATTTGTCTTGCAGTCACATCCTTATTTAGGGCAGATGTCAGTGAAGTTCAGTGACCTGTAAAACCTGTAATGCACACACACCCAAAGAGAAGATAACAGAAAATACTAAACGCTGTGTCATGATTACATTCACTTTTCTTTTATGAGTTTAAGAACTCCTGATTCGCTGCCTCAGGTTGTAATCATGACTGATTCTTTCTCATGAGTCTGTGAATGAAAAAATAAAAGGCCACAGGAAATTTAAAAGCTTCGTTGCACAATCTTAACCTGATAGCATTCCTTCTGTAAATCTTGTTTGAAGAAAAAAGCAGGTTAAGTAAGAATAAATATGGAACTAACTACTATATATGTGAGAATAAAGCAGACATGCAAGTGTGTATTATTTTGACCCTGTTTTCTGACTTTTCATACCACATTATTTCACTTTTCATCCAAAGGTTTTCCTGCAAAAACTGCTGTAGGACCGTGCAACCCGCAGGGGCGTGACCCTTGGGGGCACCCATTCTGCCAACATAATGACCATATTCTGAAAACTCAAAAACACTCACAACATGTAAAAAATAAATATTGTATAGTGCCTCATTTCCAGCAGCTGAAAATATAAATATTTGAAACTAACTTTGGTGAGAGATCTCCTCTTTTTTCTGGCCCTTATCAAATCGACATTTTGAGATGAAAAGTCAAATTAATGAGGTGAAAGGTCCAAATTTCAACTTTTCATCTCAAATTTTATTTTTTTTTCCCAGAATTTTGACTTTATGTAACAATTTTGACTTTTTATCTCAAATTTTGACTTTCTTAATCTCAAAACATTGACTTCATCTTACAATTTTACTTTTTTATCGCAGAACTGAGACTTTTATCCTGAAATTATGACATTTTAATTTGAAAATATTCCAACGGGGCAAAAGAGGATGTTTGGTCACACTAGTGTGCAGTCTTTTTTTTTTTAACTATACATGTTGAAAATAGCTAAGATTTGAGGATTTGAAATTCATAGTATTTGATTTTTTTTTTTTTTTCTTCAGGGGCAGAACTGCAGCGGTGGCAGCTTAATAAACTCAATATATGAGTTCAAAAGTCAAAACTTTGAGAAATCAAAGCCAAAATTATGAGATAAATAGTCAAAGTTATGGGGCAAAAGTGGAAATTTGCCTTTTTATCTTTTTTATAATTATTATTTAATCTGTGCAACAAACAAAAAAAAAAGGGAAATCTCACCAAAGCCACTTTTTCATTTTGAAATTTTTGACTGTCAGAAATTGGCTTCACTACATTGTTTATGTTGCCATTATACAATTTTTCACTTCACATTGAGAGGTAGTGTTTTAAATAAATGTTTTGGTTATGAAACTACTTTTTTCGTCTTTGAAAAAACTTTTTCAATGCTTTGCGAAACATTTTAACTCTCTTTCATCCACTTTAACACTGAATGATTTATTGTTTAAAAGCTTTTTCACTCTCATATGTTTGTCTATAACTTTTTTAAATATATATATATATATATATATATATATGTCCGTAAAAAATTAAAAACATTTTTTCAGGCCCTAAGAAGAATAAAAATATCCTGACACAGGCTAAAATGAATTTCCACCATATGAACCATTGAATTTAGGAGTTAATATACTTATTTATCTTAAAGTCAAATGATAACTGATTAGTTATCGTGACTTTGCTGTTTTCGACGGCATTGAACGCAACATTACAGCCTGTAGTGATTGGCAGGTTGGTGGGCGGAGTCTAGCAGCGAAGAGTGCTGAGTCATAGTGACGTCACCGCCTCGCTGCGCTCCGCCTGATGGCATCACGTGTGTGTGTGTGAGCAGGAGGGCGTTCATATGAACAACACAGCCCGGCTCGAGGAAGCAGACTGGCCCTTCAACAAAGACACAAGTACCGGGTTCACGTCGCTGTCATTCCGTCACTGAGCTCCAGGAGCAGCCGCCTCACAGCTTAGTCAGTAACCGAGCCGAGGGTAGCAGGAGCCGGCTTGGAGCGTCAGCAGCCTCCGGTGTGCTGTAGCGAGCTAACCAGACATTAGCAGGTGATGAGCAGGGGCCTTCTTCTTCAAAGCGTCCAGCTAAGGTTACAGACAGGGCACGCTGCTTAACAACACCACCACCAGACCGCAACACACCAGCAGCAGCACCAGCAGCCTTCACCCCACACCTCCAGCCTGTTTATGCCATGGGTTTACTCTCTCAGGGGTCTCCACTCAACTGGGAAGAAACCAAGAAGTACGCGGATCACATCAGGAAACATGGAATCATTCAATTCCTCAACATCTACAACAAGGTGAAGGAGCGGCAGAAAGATGTGCTCAAGTGGGGAGATGAGGTGAGAAATGAGGGTTTTTATCCTTGAAATGATCTTAAAAATGTGGGAAAAGTGGAGCTGCTGCTTTGATGTGTGAGTCAAGATGGGTGTGCATGATGCAATACTGCTCTTATATGAGCTACAGGTACATAAATAGATGCGCACATGGTTTATCCAGGAATGAGAGGTTATATCATCCCAACATTTGTTATCACAAGGTTAATATACATGTAAATAATAAATCTGAAACATCAAAAGCAGATGAAAAGATGTAAATATAAATAATAAGTGTCAAAACATACTACAAATTTCCTTTTTATGCATGAAAATATGATTGCAATGAGTCTTAAATGGTAGATAAGTGCTCCTACATGCAGCCATTTACTTACTCTAGCAGCTTATTTTAAGTACTAAGAGTTATGCATTAGTAGTGCAAGATTAAAAATGAGTTAATATTATGTTAAAGCTCACTTTAAAGCACATTAAGATATTGATTTTCCTGCTGCAGTCATTCATCCTGCATGTGCATGATGCAATAACAATACCACCGCCTCACAACACTGCAGAAACATGAGCTGCTTTTCAGTGTTCACTCCAAATATTACTAACAATTCAGAGTCATAATAACAAACAGTAACAGTAATAATAATCTTGTGTTACAGTTTGTTTTGGCTTGGGCTGCTGTGTTAATTCCATCATTTATTATGCATGTGCATGATGCAAGTACTTATTTACTCTCATGTAACTCTGCAGGAAATACTGCAAGCACATTAACCTCCTGATGTGTGAAACCAAAACAGTTCTTTGTGTAATTTCTGAGCATCAGTTACCATTCAGTGTCTTGGTAACTCACCGCAACTAGTTACAATCCATACTTAGCAACATAAAATGAAATTTAATGTACATTTCACGAGCTTCTGTTATTAAAGATGCATGTGCTTGATGCTTAATCTTACTCATTCATCTTGTAGCTGTCTTTCTATAAAACTGGCAAAGCTCCCAGTGAGGACACATTCATCTAAAGCTACAGCATGTAAAGTCTTGTCAGTCTGTCTTTCTGTCGTTTTGTGAGACTCGTTCATTTACTCCCAGTTTGCGTTTCCACTCTTTGCCGCCCACCAGTCCACAAACCTTCAGTGTGCTTCAGCTTGAACAAAGTGTTTTCATTCCCAACAATGTGGAATGCTGTTGTTATAGATTAATCCCCCTTTCAGACAGGGGATTACAGGGTTGCAGAGTCAAAGTCAAGGAAACATAACTGATGGATTGGAGTTGATGTGATGGCGTCGCTGTGCGATCTTGAAAACGCACACTTTGTTCTGTTGTCTCGCGTGCATTGAGACGACATAAGAAGAGAGCATTGAAAGAGCACATCCGCTCACTGATAATGTCTCCTGTTTGTTTGTAATCATTTACTTTAAGGTCGAGTACATGTTGGTGGAGCTGGACGACAAAGACGAAAAGGTTCGGCTCGTCCTGAACGGTGGAGAGATTTTAGACACTCTCCAGGAACAGGGTGAAAACATAAACCCCAAGTAAGTAAACTCTCCGTGGGACAACACAACAGCAGCTGGATGAGCTACAAACACAACGCCATCTTTGTTTGAGTTAGGTTTAGCTCTGTTTGCAAACACGAGTTTAGTTTGCAAGGCCATGCAAGGGTTCAGTCAGTTTTCTTGGAAGTGATCAGGCTCAGAAATGTGTTTTTGAACTTAAGCACGGCGTCGTTTCTTATCTTAATGACATTAAATGAATGCCACACCTCAAGCACCAACAGTGTTGGCAGGGCTGCTGTTGGTTTATTATTTGTTTTGGATGAGTGTCTGATTGTGATTTTATTTTATGTCCAATCAATCTGTTAGACAAGATTAACCAGTGAAATCAAGACCAGACATGAGGCTGCTTTGTTTGTGTAACATCTTTCATACACAGAAGCTCTTCAAAGTGTTTCACAGCAAGAAAACAAAAAATAAAAACAGAGCAGGGGTAAAAGATTCATTTACAAAACACTTGACTGAATGTAAAAACAAGAGGTTCAGGGTTAAAATGATGAGAATAGAGTTAAAAATGTAATTGAAAAGCGGAGTAGTTGGTCTGAAAAGGAAACCAAGGGATGTTTCTTCTAACCCTTGACATAGTCAGAAGACCTGATTTTCTCGAGCTCCTGTGCTCATGTCTTTCATGAGGTCAGCTGCAGTGAAAAGTCGAACGTCAAAAGCACATTGTTTGACTTCTGACTGCAGCTAGTTTTAAAATCCTGTGCATAGAGCGCTCCTGTAATCTAATCTGCCAGAAATAAAAGCTTTGAAGGTCTCACCCTGACACTATTTCTCTGACTCTAACATTGTTGTAACATTGCACTAGTCTTTACAAGCTAAAAAGTCTGTGCAGGTTTGATGATCCAGTTTGCATCTTCCTGAAATATGAACCATCAGATCCACGGATATTTCACACTTGTCTGCTTCAGCAAGCTTCAGAATGGTGTGCTCAGAGTGTCAGACTTCATACACGAGCATGAGGACCCAGTGCGTACATGATGCACAATCCATGATGTGTGATCGTGGCGCCTGCCCCTCTTCAATCATTTTAACCAGTGACCGGGTGTTTGAGGGCTCTGCTGGTACAAAACGACTTAACAGAAGCCAAAAAGTAACTAAAATTGTTACAATGTGCCACTGTGCTAACTCTGCTAAGACTGTATCTTGCAAACAGATGCTTCACAATGATGTCAGCGGGCCATGTGTGTCTGCAATCATGCTTAAGTCTGGTTTATATTGGAGTAGAGTGACCACGAGCTGTACTGGCCAGCTGATCACAACCTTATATGAACTGCAAGGAGTGTTTGAGAAAAGTTTGTAAAATCAGTTTGGTTTCAAAAATAAAGCTGCAAAACAAAAAAAAAATCTGTTTGTAGTTCAGTGTCCGTAAGATGAGCGGAGTATTTGTGCCGTGTTCCTCACAGCCTGGTGCTCTGAGATGTGTCCATAACTTTGGTGAATCCTGGTTACGTCCTACCAAACACCTCCTTTTTCCTTCAGCTATAAATAAATTTCAAGATCACTAATAAAGTCCTCACAGGGCCTTAAACTTACAGTCAATAACCAGCAGAAATGACAGAAATCGAATCAACAAATCCAGATATCAGAATCTACATAATCCTGTCTGGTTTCATTCAGCAACAGGAAGAGAAACCGGTTCTTGAACATCTTTAGTTTTGAATATGAGGACTTAAAAGACTCACAGGTGAACGCTATCAGAGCTGGAGCCCAGTAGAGCCGTCTGCACCGCCCCGCAGCCAAACACTCATCTCATTGTGTTTCACATACACTGAATTTGCCTTCAAGCTTATTCTCTACTTTGACTGTCAAATTCACACATAATTCACGCGACACAAGAGGACTAATGAACGGGTCCTGTGTGCTTTGGCGGAAAACTCTTCCAGTCAGGCAAGTTTTTAACGAAACACCTTTTCTGTGTAATTTCAAGACGTCTCAGCTTCAGATTTATCACCAAATCAAGCCTGAACCAGTCGTCCTGATGACGGACTCTGGCTTTGAGAGTCTTTTTTGCACACCTGGAATTTTACCTGACAGCTCCCTGAGGCTCTGTAAGTTCAGAGGAAGAGTCAGCTCCTCCTGATTTCTGCTTATCTCTAAAAAAAAAAGCTCAAACTGGTCTGTCCTGGAAAGTTTTCCTGTTCTCACCATTGAGCAGTCTCCCATATCATGGTGCCTCCATGTATGCGGCTGTAGAGATGATATCAGTGCAGTAAGACATTTCTTCTTCAGCTGGCCTGATTTAGATGGTTTATTGGTTTATATTTGAGGTAAATATTTACAAAGACATGTTCACTTTAGCACCTCTGCTGTCCTTTCTCCTCAGCTTAGTGTAAAATCTCTGATCAGTGAAACTAAATGATCCTCATCATAATGAGTTAAAATCTGTGATAACATTATTCATTAACATGATATCAATCTGTCATCACTGCAGAAGGTTATGTCCTGTGTTGCGTGTTTTAACCCCGCCTTTGTTTACAACCTGAAAAACAAATACCAGAAAGCATTAAGTGCTGCTCTTTTTTTGCCACAGGCCCGCAGTAAAACACACTTTTCTCGTTCTCCCCCTTTCCCACTAACTAAGCTGCTCAAAGGAATCTGACAGCGGCTTCATTTATTGTTTGTTTATTTTCTCATTGATAAGTCGTCTTTTGCAATCTTTTTTATTGCACATGGTGATAACAGGATGGTGTTTTATTGCAGACCTGTTCTGCGTTCTTATATCAAACTATGCGATTATCAGGGTGCAGGCTCAGCACAATCGTCCATAGTCCTTTTCTTTAAATACAGAAAACAAAAGGGAGCCAGATGATTTACATGCACACTGAAGTCTGCAAAAACACCCGCACACTCTCCAAGTTGCATGATAATTAAACAAGTTTCTGCACTAGACTTTCATCAGTAAAACAGTTTGCAGAATTTCTTAAGAAAGGTGCGACTACAAGCCTGCACCTGATCAACAATGAAGCATCAGGTGTGAGCAAACGCAAAAACATCATCACACCTGTAACAAATTGACTTGAAATTGCTCCAAAAAAGAAGCACATCATGAATCATAGGAAAACATTAAGGATCAGTTCATCATCATATTGGTCTTGTTTTGACAAAGTAACATAAATACACGAGGAAGAAAAGTAGGGTCTCTGTAAAAAAAAAAAAAAAGAAAAGAAGAAAACACCTCTTGCATATGTAGCTACATCTCAAAAATAAGAATATCATTTCAGAAAGTGAAACCCAGATATTTTCTGGACTCATTATACCTAGAGTGAATTATTTCAAACCTTTATTTCTTAAAATGTTAATGATTATGGCTTACAGGTAATCAAAACCAAAAATTCAATGTCAGACCTCTGAAAACTTTTGCAGCTTTCTGACCACTCTCCAAGTTTTCAACCATTTTTGCTGCTTTTTTGACCATTTTGGCCACCTGAAACGTACTTTCAATGCAACTTCTTGCTGTTTTTGCCACTTTTCATCACTAAAGTTTTCCTCTTGCAAAGGTAATTTTCAACAATTTGTCTCTTTGGTTGAGCAGGGTTAAGTAACACTGGTGTAAAGCATAAAGGAAAGCAAAGTTATTTATAAAATATGATGTTGATATTGATGGGGAAAAATTTTCTTTAACTTAAAGCTGTCAATCAATCCTTTATCTGTTATCGCACGTCACTTTTTACAACAATAGGGAGACTTGAAGTGATTGACAACCTCAGAAAAACTTCCTCCAACACTCCACAATGTATCCACAAGATCAATATAAGGTCTAAAAAAAGGACTCAGTAGGGGACGAGGAAACACAAAAGACAGGATGAGGATGTTACAGTTCTGCATGATATGAGACGATAGCAGAACAGTAAAAAATGTGTCAACGAGACAGAAAAAATGTCAAAAAGAAAATTGTTAATAAATGAGGAAGTATAAAGAAGTAAAATCTGAATGGAAACAGGTTGACTAACAGCGATAAACAAGCAATTTCAGCACAATCCATGTTTGTGCACCCGTAATGTTCCACATGATACAAAACAGTAAAAGATGAGAGCAATATGAAGTTGGAGCACAATATATTTAACCGTTACAGACATTACTGTGGAACAAAGTACAGTTCAATTTTTAGTGAGTCACAACAAAAAACGTGGTTGCATTTCCCTTTTTCTTTCTAGCAAAGTTAAAAAGAATTCCATTGAGAAGTGTTGTAAATCTGCGTAACGTCGTGTTATGTAAGGTGACGGTCGTTTGGCCTCAGGATTCTCTCTCTCTCTGATAACGATCGGACCTCACACGGGAATTCCTTTAACCGTAGTAGCATTTCTCTAAAAAGAGGAATTCTCTGCGGGCGCTGCGAATGTGTTTGCACAAGCCGCAGTGTGTTGTGTTTTGCTCGCTGCTCGTGACGTCGAGCTGAATCCGTGGAGCCGACTTCACCCAGGGGAAATACCAGAGGCAGGGGGAATAGTGGAGCTGACGCATTCCTCATTACTGCCCCTCTGTCGCACACGCTATGCGGCACAAATACAGTCTGTTTGTTCACCTGACAAACCATAAACTCTGCTCAGTTGTCAAAAACACTGATACATTCGATACTGAATTAAAGTGTTTTCTCCATCCAGAAAGTTAACCCGTCACTTTGACTGTTTCCTGCAGCCACCCCACGCTCTGGAGACCAGAGTACGGCAGCTACATGATCGAAGGGACTCCAGGGCAGCCGTACGGCGGGACCATGTCCGAGTTCAACACTGTGGAGGGAAACATGGGCAAGAGACGACGAGAGGCCTCATCGGTCCTGAACCAGAACGAAACGCTCTGCACCATCACCTCATTCCCAAGGTATCCCACTTTCAGCAGGTCGGCCAAAAATACACCGAAGAGATGAATCCCTGTCTTCTATTTCTGCAGGAAAGCACGTTTTCTAAGCACCAGGCTTTCCCAAACATGGAGGATATGAGATAGCACATATAAAACCAACACTCATCCTAGTTTTAAGTCACAAAAAAGAGCTATAAGAAGTATAAATCCCTTAAATTCTGTGATATAGTTGAATTTAAATAACAAATAATGCACAAAGCACGCAATAACTTATTTTGCCACAGTACTCAGAGGCTGTTTGAAACCAGAGAGAGACAGTGTGACTTCAGGGGAACAGGTTAAAAAAAAAAAAAGAACACAAGAACCAGTATGAAGCAGAGGTGTGTTCCTGTTAGAGGTGTTAACTTGTTGTTATTGAAAGTGTCTTGTTCACTTTCCTCATTTAAAAACGTGCATAAAACTAAAGCAATAAGAAAACATGTAAATCAGTTATGAAGAAGAGCAATAACAAAATATTGGAACTTTTGGTTGCGTTTGCTTGTATTATTGTTATGGAACTTTATTGGTTTATTTTGCTTCTATAACATATTTTGAAATGTATTTTTTTCCCCAGAAGATTTCTGGTGTAACACAGACCATATAGATATAGAGTTGCCTCGCTTCAGTTGTTTTGAAAAAAGGGTTGGCAAAATGAGAATGAGCTTCAACCTACACCATTTCGATTATCTTTATCCATGATATGATATTAGTATCTTTTATTTATTTGCTGTGGGTGGATTTTAGATGCCAATAAAATGAAATTAAAAGAGAAAAAACACCTCAAGTTTTGGAAAATGTTTTAGAATACCCTGTTTTATTCTCCTCCCACTTCAACACTATTTGCCACTTAGTGTGGTTCCTTTACTTAAAATCTTAGTAATGCTGTTTGAATTCACTGCTGCTACATATTTGTAACATAAAAAGCTAATGGAAGTAATTTTCGGTAAAAAATATTGTGAGTCTTATTAGATTTTAAACATTAATATACATAGATTTCTTCCATCTTTACCCCTTTTTCAACCCTAACTGTGAATTGAGGAAGAAATCAACTAGATTCGAAGTTGATATCAGTTGTTTCTTGCTGCAAACTTCTCAAACATTTCACTTTTTTCTGCAGGTTAGGTTGTCCAGGTTTCACCAAACCCGAGTATCAGCCGACTCCTGTTGAAAAGGGAGTGTCAAAGTCACTGTTTTTCCCTGACGAAGCCATCAACAGACACCCCAGATTCAGGTAGAGCTCATAGGTTAAATTTGATCACATATTCTAATATTTTTGTCTTGATATGTTGAAAATGAAACACAAAAAAGTGGCTGAAAAGTCTTCAATTGATCCAGATTTTTAATGATATCAAACAAATATTATAGATACTGGCCTTTACATCCAAAAACACTCAACTGTGGAAAGTTTTGGTTTACATTTCTGCTAACTTTATGTGCATGCTCCTGGCATTGAAATATACAAGTTTTTAATGCTGCATTTGTTGACTTGATCATCTTTTGTCCGTTTCAGCACACTGACCAGAAACATTCGGCACAGAAGGGGAGAGAAAGTCGCAATTAACGTGCCAAGTAAGGTTTGAGCGGTTTCATAACAAAAAAATATGTTTTTTTTCCACAGAGCCCAAATCTACAAAACATATTTGAAGTGATGCTTTGAGATGAATGCAAACACTTTTTCAGCCAAGTCTGGTTTCAAAAAGTAGTTTTTCTGCTTCTTTATTTTCTCATCTATTCATGTGCTACTCCTGAGGCTGTTAACAGAGCAATTAAAGAAACCACTACCTTTGGAACAGAGTAGAGCAATTAGGGAGAAGTTTTTGCACTTTAAACTAAAGGGGTTAAAAAAGCTCTACTTCTTTTCTTTTCCTGTTTCAGTCTTCAAAGACAAGTGCACTCCATCTCCCTTCGTGGAAGAGTTCCCCGAGGATGACGGAGAAGCGGCGAGAGCGGCTCTGCCCGATCACATCTACATGGACGCCATGGGCTTCGGCATGGGCAACTGTTGTCTGCAGGTGCTGAGCGAAGCGAACACGCCGTGTGTTTTCAGACTGTGATGTAATCCAGATGGTGTAACCGAGGCTATTTTGACTTTTGTGCGACGGCTCCTTTACAATCCGAATAAGTGATTTATAAATGTACTTCAGCCTCTTTTTATGATGCTTTTTTTCAGGTGACATTCCAGGCTTGTAGCATCGAAGAGGCCCGCTACCTTTACGACCAACTCGCAACTTTCTGCCCCATCGTGGTGAGTAGATCAATAAACACGGAGCTTCCTGTCATATATTTGGATCATTTACCTGAGCTCTCTCATAGCTAATGTATAACTAATCATTTATTAACCTGATAAAACTATTTAGAAAGTCAATATGGAGAGACGATAAGGAGCAAACACAAAGGTTAAATAAAGTCTCCTGAAACTACAAGGACGTTTGCACCCGATAAAAAAAAGATAAACCTGTTTTGTTTCTAGTTCAAGTGGTTTAATCAAACATTACACCTTACTGATTGTTATTTTTCCTGTGTACAGATGGCGCTGAGTGCAGCCTCTCCCTTCTACAGAGGCTTCGTGTCCGATAATGATTGTCGCTGGGGGGTTATTTCTGCCTCGGTGGACGATCGGACACAGGAGGAGCGCGGGCTCAAGGTGAGCAGGCGGAGATCCACATGTTAAAAGAGAAACTCACATTTTAATTTTTAATATTGAATATAAAACTAAAAAGACTTGATCAAGACAGCCTGGCTGCAAACCTCAGGCTGCAAATAAGCTTAAAACTTTCAAAATAAAATCACTTTCCACTTCTGGTTTATGATTTCTGTTGTAATTTTACTTTGCTCATTGCACTGACCTCAAGAATGCAGCAGCGTTCAAAAAACAAAATGAGGAAGTCACTTTTAGCTTAACATTTTACTCATTGTGTATAATGTGTTGCATACTTGTTCCCATTTACACACTTCAGCACTTGATTTGGTAAAAAACAGGACGTGAACTCTTTAGTATGGAATGGATTTTTGTTTTTTAAAAAAGACACTTGAACCGTAAATAAGTTGTGAATAACTGACATCCAGTTGTTTTCATATTATTTAAGCATATTATAGTTAGCAATAGCACATTAATATGGTGTTTGAAATTTTTTACAGGGTGAAAAATTTTACAGTCCCTACTGTTTTATAAGGATGGATTTCGATTCGCTCTGCATATCAATCCGATTCTTTTTTTTTAGGTTTTCTGTGTCAATAACATATATTGAGTTGATAACTCAATAAATATTGAATTGGTCCCTGGATTTAGATATCTCCGGGAGTAAATTAATAAAAAATAAGTCAAAATTGCACATAAGCAGACGTCAAAGTATTATTTTGTGACTTTTTATTGGCTGAAGTAGACCCCCTAGCAATGCTTTGAGTTATTTGGAACCTTGAGCTTGCCGTAGTTATGCTGAAATCAGTTGTGATCCATGTAAAGAAAAAGTTATATTGATGTATAATAACCAGGGATGGGTATAGATACAATTTTATTGCTACCAATGCTGTTATTGAATCCAATCTTTATCAATTTCTCCTTAGAATTTTCTGTGCCTACAGGTTTTGTCAACAATTTCTTGAACTTCTTGTAAATAAACATGAAAGTCCTAGCAGTTCTTGTGTAAAAAGCATTTCTGCTTTTTCTGGAAGGATCCTTGATCTTTCAGGACTGATAGTATCTGCAGCCGCGGAGATTGAACCATTTCTTTTCAATACTTAACAGGAACAGGCTCTCTATACTCATCCCTACCATTTATCTTTCTGTAGTAATGTCACTTTTTCCTGGTCCAAGCATTAAATAAATTGTGACATTTCTGGGGCTGACATCAGAGGTTGAAGTCTGCAGCCACGCTCTTCTTGAATTGACCACAAAGCCTTTTTGTTTTGCAGCCGTTGAAAAACAACAAATACAGGATCTTCAAGTCCAGGTATGACTCCATCGACAGCTACCTGTCCAGCTGCGGAGAGAAGTACAATGACATCGATCTGACGATAGACGAGGAGATCTACAAGCAGCTTCTCGACGCAGGTACAGATGCTTCAAAAACAGGTCGAAAACAACATATTTTATCAGTGCTGTCATTAAAAGAAGAAGATTAAATCAGCTTTTGTTGTGCAGGTATTGATAAGCTCCTGGCTCAGCACATAGCTCACCTTTTCATCCGAGACCCGCTGTCAGTGTTTGAGGAGAAGATTCACCTGGACGACGAAAACGAGTCAGATCACTTCGAGGTGAGGAAAAAAACAGACTTGCAAAGAAAAACAAACATCCACCCTCTGTGTAGAAGAGTTATATAGAGTGAAACTTGTCTCCTTGCAGAACCTGCAATCGACAAACTGGCAGACGATGAGGTTCAAACCTCCTCCTCCAAACTCCGACATCGGCTGGAGAGTGGAGTTTCGCCCCATGGAGGTAAAACTCACCTCACATATTTATATTCAGGATCAATGCATCTAAATACAAAGACATCACTCTGACGAAATGTTGTTTTTGTTTTTCAGGTGCAGCTGACCGACTTTGAAAACGCAGCGTACGTCGTTTTCGTCGTCCTGCTCACCAGAGTGATCTTGTCCTACAAACTCGACTTTCTGATCCCCCTGTCAAAGGTACAAACAGCGTTAAATTCTGTAAAAATTTCTTTAGAAGTTCATGCATAAATCGAGGACATTTTCAGATCAGCAGGATAAATGCGTCTTTTTGTCTCAGGTCGATGAAAACATGAAGGTGGCGCAGAAGAGGAACGCAGTCCAGGAAGGAATGTTTTACTTCAGGAAGGACATTTTTAAAGGTTAAAAAAGTCATTTCAGTCGATTCTAGGGCTGAGATTTTGTAAAAGGAGCATCTTAAAGGCTTAAATTGTGATAAAAGCCTCAGAGAAGAGTGAGTGATTCATTCAATTTGTTCAACAGGCTGCAACCCCGGCCTGGATGGCACGGCTTCAGCTCAGAACGGTTTAGAAAACGACGCCTCCAATGAAGAATACACACTGATGAGCATCGACACCATCATCAACGGAAAGGTGATTATCGTCTTTACTTTTGACACTTTGAGTCACGTTTCATGATGTTTGAAAAGTGCTTTATGAATAAACTTTGACGTGATTTAAACTGCTGAAATCTTCCAACAATAAACTTTCACAGGGTTTTTAGAAATTTTTCTTAATGACTCACTTGTATCCTGAATAGAAAGGTGCAGATTTCCAGACATTGATGTTCCCCTTTGGATCAAAGATACTTTTAAAAACACATTTTTATGGATGTGCTTTTATGTAGAGATTTTAGCTGAGCGTATTTTAAACATCTTATCCTGTTTTTATTTTTTCGTTTGACGGTATCACAGACAGGGTCTTGAACCCTTTGTCTTTCCTTATTCTATTTGTTTCAACAGTGCTGTTGGTTTTTATTTTTCAAATATTTTTTCTTTCCTTCTTTTGGTGGTGGTTTTTAGCCTCTTACATATTTTTATATACCTGCTGTTTCTCCTCTACTCCTCACATTTCTCTTTTATTTCTTTTTTACTTCTGCTTTATGTTTCTTATCAAAGTTTTTTTTTCTTTGAAGCACTTTGTAACATTGTTTTGAAAAGTGCTATATAAATTTAGTTATTATTTTCATCCGCTGATCAAAAGTTTAAGACCACAGCTGAAACTAACTGGAAACCTCCTAAAATAGAGATAAAAATTTGAAAAAAGGACTCATTGATGAGGAGCTCCACCATTCTTGTTGGAGGTTTTATGGGCAAATCCAACTTGGGGGAAGCTTGTGCCTGATGCAGAGTTTAATAGAAGGATTAGATATCTTATCTGCCCTGGGAAAGACTTGAGATCCCCCCAGAGGAGCTGGGAAACATCGCTCAGCCAAGTGTTTTCTGCTTGAGATACTGCAAAAGAACTGCAGTTTTTGTGCTGAGCTTCAAATGTCAGATTACGAGATGTTTTCAGGATTTTTCCTTTTAAGGCTAATCTTGAAGCAGAGTCTCCAAGCATGGCTCGTAAATGCTGCTTTTCTTCTCCTTTCTTCACCAGGAGGGCGTTTTCCAGGGGCTCATCCCGATCTTGAACTGTTACCTGGAAAACATGGAGGTGGATGTGGACACCAGGTGCACCATCCTGAACTACCTGAAGCTCATCAAGAAACGAGCGTCAGGTGAAGAAGCTACACGTTCATCTTCTCATCAAACTGTAGATTTTCTTTCCTTCAGCTCTAACTCTTCGTTCTGTGACTCAGGTGAACTGATGACCATGGCCAAGTGGATGAGGGAGTTTGTCGCCAAGCACCCGCAGTACAAACAGGACAGCGTCCTCACCGACAAAATCAACTACGACCTGTTCAAGAAGTGCGACAAGATCGCCAAAGGAGAAGAGCAGTGCCCCGAGCTCATCGGAAACCCGGTCAACAAGTTCAAATGAGAATTTGAGGGATCCACCGACAAACTGGCATGTGAAGAAAGACCAAATGTGCGGCTGAGAAAGAAAGCGGTCCAATCTAAAGAGAAACGACGTGTGTGTCCAACGAAACACACCTGCATTATTGTATGTATATAAACTGTACCAGATTTTTATGATCACAAATTATTTTAATAGGATTAAGACTTGCTGAAGGTTGTGTAATAGAAATCAGATGTGTATTTATTTTTCTCTGGAAATCTAAGGCTCTGTGTGAGATTGTAAATGTAGCTACCAGATGTACAGTAGTCTGCTTTTAATCCTGTCTCCTGTAAATACTGTACTTCTGCTCTTTGAAACATTAACATCCTCGGGGGGTTGTTTTTCTCGCTGCTTTCTTTGCGTTTCATAGATGTTTTTTTTCTGCATTTTAAAAGAATTGTTTGCTTTGCTGAAATTGTAGTGGGACCTTGAAGACAGTGTTGCATTCAACTGGAAAAGAAAAACCTTTGTTTGCAATGTGATGCTGCTTAACAATAAATCTGTAAAACTGTAACAACCACTTCAGATGTTTCCTGGGATGTTTTTAACGTCAGCGAGACGAATCAGATGGGTTTCATTTAAAGTGCTCCATAAATACTTCTTTGGGTTCTTTAATCCTTTAAAGGAGCCACATGAGAAGCAGTTTGAGTGACACAAACACAGGAAAGTCTGCAGCAGAGATAGTGACATCGACTAGATGTTGAATCACAATCACAGAAATTTGTGCTTACTTCAAACCGTTAAACAAAATTACATTTGGACTGTGCATAGGCTGCTTGTATAAAGCTAAAGCTCTGTAAATTCTGCAGAAACTCAACAACTCTTACAGCTGACGTCATTGAATGCATTTATCAGGATGTTAGAGTTAAAAAAACACATCAGAGCACTGTTTCTCCAGTTGTTTCAGACCAAGGACCACTTACCCATTCAAAAATACTCACAGACCACGAAGCCAAGTAGCCCCTGGAACAACAGTCTCGATTCCAAACGGATGCATGATGAACTCCCATCATGCTTCACTAACACTGGTACTATCAGAACTAGTACTAACGTTTGCTCCAACAGTGTCAACAATGCTCACTGCTGCTGAATCATGATTATTTTGCCTGGAGGCTTGTTAATGGAGTAACTTTACCTTAATATATATGTATATATATATATATATATATATATAGTTTTTTATCTGGGAGGAAACTTGTGTGCGTCCTGGAAAACTTGTCTCTTTGACTTATTTATTAATTTTTTAAATGTTCCATTAAAACAATCCACACAATGTACTCACACTCATGGTGGACCATGATTTGAGAAACACTGCAAGACGACATTAAAGTTATGAAATTGTGCCAAAAAGATAGAGACTGGTGCAACAGAAATCAGAAATATTTTGGGCTAAAAATGTTGTTTGCTGGTCAAAACTGTCTGAATACGAAAAACAATCCTGAAATCCAGATCCTGATCCAATAACACTTCAGGAGTTCAAAAAACACATTAGAAGACACAAGATTAGAATAAAGTTATGAAATGGAGCAGAAAAGAACAAAAAGAGGTGTGTGTAACTGCTCAAAATGCAGGACAAGAAACATTTGGGGCTAAAAATTTTGTCTGCCTGAAAAAATCCAGATCCTTATTCTGCCTTAAAAGCATCCTGACATGTTTTACACACATTACCCCCTAATGAAAAACGTTTTCCTTGGTCAGAAGCAGAGTTTGCTTTGAGTTCATCTGTCTGTAATGTTGGATAAAGTACATTTGATGTATCTTCATTGCTTCTGACTGGAAAAAAGAAATATTTGGTAATATAGAAAAAAAATGAATTTAAAGACTGGTTTTTATAAATTAAAAATTCCCACTGCATTTACATTCTACTTCCACTAGATGATGCTGTTGAGCCATAGCTTTACTGTAAAAGCTGCAGACAAACTATAGTCTGACATGTTCATTCACACAGAGGATGATGTATAAATTGCCTTTGTTTGATTTCTAGAACATCTTACAGTCATAATGAGTGAAGATTACCCTGTACAGAGAGACAGACTTTTTATATTCTGCAACAACTGCATCATGAAATAAAGAAAATAATGCTCTGAGATTAAGGATTGACATTTTATGATAATCAAGAGGCACACGAACACATTAAGCACTTCAGGGAGTCAGAGAAATTTTTAGATAACTGATTAAAGGTTATGGATTTATCATCTACTGATAAAATCCTGCTGCAGGTGAAGTATTTCCAGCTCAGCCATCTGTTCTCTCTAATCCCACAGATAAATGAACCCATTCACAGGTGACCTGTGACCTGTGACAGAAAGAACAGGTGTTACTAATAACTCTAATGGGCCTTTTCTGTAAGTGACCTGAATGATTCCAGAAAACTGAACCAGAATCAGCTTCATGGAAATAAGCTGCAGCAGTAATTATGATTTTTAATCTTTGACAAGTCTGAGTATTTGTTATGGAAAAAATCTATTCAGTGAGTCAGATCAGAGTTTGTAATATTCCTGTCTCTCTTTCCTAGACAAAGATCATGTGTGTGTGTGGGTGTGTGTGAGCCATGAATTTAACAGAATCAATAAACAAAACAAACAGGAAGCTGTGTCCTTTATTGAACCAACACAGAGATCGATGAGAAAAACTGACAAGAATTATGAACCAGAGGAAACTCATCAAACATGTACATGAATGAAAACATCCAGCTGTTTATCTTTACTGTGTTTAATCATTGCTTTAAATCATTGATGCCATGAACTCTATTGAACTTGCAGGATTATAAACCTGCTGTACAGATTTTAACCCCTTAAAATCTGAGCGTTTGTTCAGTGTGCATTTTTTGTAAATTTCTCCGTGTTATTTAGGATCAGCAAGACGTAAGCAGTATAAAAACTGAATTTGCTCGTTTTACAGGAAGTTTTATTTTTCTTTTTTTCTCACTGACATGGGCGTACAGTTGTGTTATCACATAAAGATGATGTTGCAAGTGTTTCTAAATGTGTCCAACAGTTTTTAAAAATGAAGTTTCATGGGTCTAAGAGGCAGAAATGTAATGGTTAAACCTGTTTTGTTGATTTTGGCGCCCCCTGTGGAAAAGGGAAAAAAAAAAAAAAGGTTTGCAATCGTTTGTCCAACCCAGTGTTCAATGTTTGGTTTCTTCAATGTTATTCAGCTGATTTTCAAGAATGAAACAAATTATTCAGTGTTGAACATATGATGTAAACAAAGGCATTATGAGCCTCCGATATCTTATGGCAGCATATTTGTAAAAGGTTTCATAATAATAATAATAATAATAATAATAATAGTAATAATAATATTATTATTGTTATTATTATTTTAATAATAATAATAATAATAATAATAATAATAATAATAATAATAGTAATAATAATATTATTATTGTTATTATTATTTTAATAATAATAATAATAATAATAATAATAATAATAAGAAATAATTATAATAAAAATGATATGTATGATAGTAAAAAATAAAAAAAAAAATAAAAATAGTAATAATAAAAATAATAGTGATGATAATTTTAAAAAGACATTTAAAAAAAATTATAAATACATATAATAAAAATGATACGTAAAATAGTAAAAATGAAAATAATAGTTGTAATAATAATAATGATAATAATAGAAATCACGGTTATTATAATTTTAAAAAGAAATTTAAAAAATAATAATAATGATACGTATAATAGTAAAAGAAACTAATAATTATAATAATAGTAATAATAAAAATAATAGTGATAATAATTAAAAATAATAATAATAATAATAATAATAATAATAATAATAATAATAATAATAATAATAATAAAAAAATATTTCATTTATTCACAGGTGAAAAGAAACCAAAGTTAATCTGTTGGACATTGTGTTTAGTCAGATAAAAATAAAAATAAATAAATAAATAAAATAAAATTTAAAATAAAAAAAAAAAGGCTCTCAAACAACATGAGTCATCCCTGTTCGTTTCATCACCCGATAAAAGCTCCTTATAGCAGCTTTAAAAACTTGAAGCCTTCGAGGGAAGAGTCTGAAAAAAAAAACATCCCTCGTGGTTGTATTTCCAAACTCCGCCTCCAGGAGCTCTGAGTTCACAGAAAAGCCTTTTAAACAAACTGTAAATCAGAGATAAAGCTTCATGTCATCTTTCTGCCTCTGTGTGTGGTTTTGGTTGCAACACACCGGGTCACCTCCTGGCTGCTCCCCTCCTGGCTGCTCCCCTCCTGCAGGGCAGTGGGCCAGTCTGCGTGTTCCTCCCACTATTTTTCCACTGAGCGACAAGGCTGCACATTGTGCTCAGAGCGACCAACCAGACAAGGTTACACTGACGATCCGTGAGCTCCAAAGGTAGGCAGTCCTCCCTCTCTGCGTCCGCACACAGCTGCAGCTCATCACACACACTTTCTCTCTCTATGCGCCGCTGCTGGGACGTTTGTCTGACTCTGAGGTGAGAGGGTTTTTTTTTAAATCTTTTTATCTCTAAATGTGGGAGCGTTGCGCATGGCGTCTGTTCGAGCGCGGAGTTTGGTGATGCTGAAGCGGTGACCTCTACTGTTCCCGTCGCTTGGATGCGATCGACAGGATGCGATAAGTTTGTCTGGTAATGGAATGAATGAATTCACGGAAGTTTTCGATGTGAAACTGGAGGATTATGTAATAACCAAAAAATCTCACCGAGCAGGACTGAAAGAGAAAGTGCAGTTTGGATTACACGCGTGACCCCGATGGAAAAATCACTTTTATACAATAATGCTGTGCGTAAAGCTGACAGGACGCGGACAGAGGACGTTGTTTTACGCAGTCGATTTTACACACTTGGTTCTCTGCAGCCTCTTTGCGTCGAAACTGGACTTTAAAAACAACTAAAACAGTCATACAGTGTGTGAAGTTGTGTGTGACAGCTTTAATAGTGTGTGTCTTGAATCCTGCTGAGGTCTGCTCACTGTGTTTGGATGGGAAACTTCTGGAAAGCTGATTCTCAATTTAAAGATGTACACTGCACTGAAACTGCAGTCAGAGCCTTTATAGTGAATTTACACATTTATCATCGTAGATACAAAACTGTTACAAGGCAACAAACTTTAGCTTATAGACTTACAACACTGAATAGGATATTAAAATCAATCAAATCAGTGATGCAAGGTCTATTTTATCAAGTTCTGATAGCAAAACCAACCCCTGGACTTTGGTATCAGGCAATAATAGTGTTAATTTTAGTCATGCATACATCCTCTATTCCTCAATATGAGGGTGAACATGAGATTTTTTACAGGTTCCAAAATGAAATAAAGTATATTAGTGTATTAAACTGACAGAATTGTTAATGTATGGTGAGCAAATTTACAGTACTAACTGGAATTTAACTGTAAACTCAACAGTGGATAAGTGAGGAATTAAACTTGCAAGTATTTTTTTCAGACTTTTTGGTAAAACAAGCTTGAAACATACACCTGATCAAAATCTTATGACAAGTTTTCAGTTTGGGTTGTTGTATTTTAAAAAGAATCAGAATCAGAATCAAAATAGCATTTATTGCCAAGTATCTTCAAGAAGCATACAAGGAATTTGACTTCAGTTTAACTCTCTTTGTACAAAAACAAGTAAGAATAAACATAAATATCAAATATGTACATGTAAAACAACAGATATTAAGTAACTACAAATTAGAAATATCAGGAATATAGAAACTTTGTACAAAAAGGAAGAAAGAAAAAAAAATATTTATATAGATATTTAAGTCAAATCGTGCAATGAAAATGTGCAACAGAGTATGTGCAAGAGTGTACATGAGACCTGACAGCGCCATGACAGTTTTACAAGGTGTTGAGTAGAGTTTCAAAATGCACAAAGAAGAGATGGGAAGTGAGACAAAAAAAACAAAAACAGTTACGAGAAAGAATTTTATTGTAAACAATAAGTGGAAAAGTCTGTTCATCAGAAGTTTAAAACCTAAAATATGTTAAGTTTTGTTCAGGGGAACTTGCAGGATGCTCCAAAAGAGTGAGTCTATTCCTATGGAAGAAGTCCATTAGCACACAGACCAGGGCCCTCAGTCATGAAGGACGCCCCTGAACAACCGTCAGCTCCATTGTTCCATTGAAGGAAAAAGCAGATCACCCTCCACTGTGCCGCCCAGAAAACATCTCAGTGGGATCTCCTTGTCATGACAGTAACGTTTGACGCCATCAGGACCATCAAGGTTCAAGTTTTTCTCCTCAGAGAATCAAACTTTCTTCCACCTTTCAACGTCCCACGTTTGCCGCTCTCTGTCAGAATCCAAATAGGCAATTTAGGGAAAGGAGTCAAAGCTTTTGAAGAGGATTTTTGTTCCATAACCCTCAGAATTGTTGAAGAAATCCAAAATGTCTGTCTTACTTTGTCCACCCTCAGCAGTGATGGCGTTGCGTTGTGAGAGGTTTTGCTTATGCAGCTTAACAATCTGACCTCGTTCAAAGATTTTTAAACCTTTGACATCAGGAGGTCATTACCTACCTTTATTGTCTCACTCCCATTTCTTCTTTTTGCATTTTGAAAATCTACATGGAACATTTTTAAGATCCAACAGTGCAAAATGAAAAATGGTATAAATTATCATCTAGTGCTAAGATTTTGATCAGGAGTATATTGGTTCCAGATCAGATCAGATCATTGCCAGGACTTTTAAAATCATTTTACTTATTCATTGAAAGAAATGTGTTTGAATCTAAATGAAAATAGAGCCGTTCAATGTGCAACATCACCCAAAATGAGAGGAGAACTAGCTCCCATTCTCAATCCTCACTCTCAGAATATGTAAAGCTGTTAGAATTAGTCATCGTTGGATGTGTTGATGGCAGATGGATGTCCTTTGTTATTAGAGCGATGAGCAATCAAAAACTCTATAATTCAGATATGATCTCTACTTTCCTCTGCTGTTTTGGCTCTGGTGAAGGTTTTCTGATGCAGCATGAAGCGTCTCTGGTGCTGAGGTTAAATCCCAGTGAGGCTGATTTTCTCCCTGTTAGAAAAACCATTATAGGCGGATGCAGTCGACTGTAATCGAGGAACAATTTGTCCTGGAAGCAGCTCATCAAAGCTGATTATCTGTATATGAAATTATGTTTTACGCTGCGATAAATGTGTTTGCAAGAAGCTTTAGATGATGTGGTTGATCTGTGACACATAAACCAAGAAGAAAGTGTTGCTTACTTTTCAAAATAACAGAAAAAAAATGTCTTAAAACACAGGCTTGAACATGATTCTGGATTCTTCATTGAATTTCATGATATTGATTTAATGTCACACATTGATTGCATGTAAACAAAGTGCTTCCTTTAGTTCAATGACCAATAGTCCCATAACCTGTGATTGGTACTAGAGCCAAACGTATCTTCATTTAAGATATAAAGGTGGTTTCATGCACTTTTCTTTATGTTAAGACCTGAATTTCTGACAAAAACTTGCAGCCAAAATCTGAGTTATTCGCACAATCTTGTTTTTCGTTTGAGACTCAGTGTTATTTTGGTAGAAACAGGCTCTGTATCACATCTATAGGAGAGCGTAACGTACAGAAAAGGCTCCTGTGTTCGTGTTATGTTTCCAGCTGTAGACGCAGGTGTAGAGGCTGTCAAGTGGTGAAGCAGTCTGTGACGTAATTGGACCAAATTGAATGCACAGCTCGTAAACACATCCCTGGAAACAGAGACCGCAGTATGCTGTTATTTCTGTGGCCGTGTGGAGGTATTTCATGCAGATGCTGAGGTGATGCATCAGGGGTTTTGGATTTAAGAGTCACACTAAAGCGAGCTGGAGAATGCAGGAACCTAAATCAAGACTGTGTGACCGGGAGGTTTTAGGTTTTAGAGAGAGAGAGGATCAGATTCTGGGATTCAGAGGCAGTAATGCTCCAACAGATTCAGGATTTTCCTCTCATACAAACAAAGATTTTTGATATTCTGACATATATCACAGAATCTACATTGTTTTCTACTTGATAATTTACCATGAACCAATTGATTTTGGAGATCACTGCATCAACTAGCAAACCATATCCAACACTAGGGCTGCACAATGTATCGTTTTAGCAAGGTTATGCAATATATTTGAGTCTGTCAATTAAGTTTCTATAGCCTGTCTTTGCCCAGTCACGTTAGAAGCACCCACTTATATATTTCACCACATTACTTGCAACAACTCGCACAGTTTGTTTAAGAGAGGGAGCGGTGAATGTGAGAGGAACAGAGCAGGGATTTAGACAGTTTGCTTACAGTTAATACGACATAAGGTTCTTTTTTTTAACACTTTCGGGGTTAAAGGCAGAAGCTTCCAGATTTGTGCTTCGTTCGGCTTTGTTTTCAGTCTGAACAGACTCTCCGATGGTTTTTCAGCTCTAAGTTTGCATCTTCTTATTGCCCATTTCATCGTTTATTTCACATCCTTCGTCACACAACTTATGATTCCATGAGGTGCCGTAAAACTTGAAAACAGTCGTCGTTTCATGTCCAAGTAAACCGGTACTTAAAGTTTGCTTTGCCTCCTGCAGAAATCGCCCTTTTTCTCTTTTCAGTAGTGGTGGACCAGCTTTGTGCATTGTGCTTGTTCTAGAAATGTCTCTATACATTACTTTTTAGTTGATTAGAGTCCCTGGAAAAAGATTGTTCCTGCCTACCAAAAAGGCAAAACACTGGAGGCGGACAAACTCTGTGAACCACTAGCTGGGTTTACATGGAGCCTTATATTCCGATTGGAATTGGTTTAGAAGCCCAAACCGAATAAAAACACTTCAATTGGAATGAACAGGCCAAAAGCGAATTGAATTTCATTCAGCACAGGGGTAGAATATTCCTTTTCCCACACTAATGGAAAGGAAAGTTTCGTCATGTTAACGGTGAAACGGAACGGTATCAGGCTGCGTTTTGTCTGCGCATGCTCTGTCTTGATATAAATGCGCAGTGACGTTAACTCCAAGTTAAAACATGACGGCTTCCAAACACTACACACAGAACTGGTCTGCGGCGGAGAGTTTTTCTTTTACGAACTATGAAAGAATTAAATATAGTTGCACGCTTGGACGGTAAAAAAAAAAAAAAAAACGAAATGTAAAGCTATTTAAAAAAGTCCACAAAAAATTAAGCGAAGCCGGGATAGACCGAAACATCGAACAAATAAGGAACCGCTGGAAAAACAAGCTGTTGTTTGAATAAAAGTGTAAAAAAAAATCGCAACTGCTGCGCAAAACAGACGATAGACCTCCATCTTTTTAAAACTCGTGATTGATCTGCACATGTCACATGTCTGTAAAACGTCTGTTCCGTTTAAATGTTGTGGTGCATGTTAACAACAGATCAGAATAGATCACGTCACATGTAAACAATTGACCTGAGATCTTCAATCGGAGTGATTTCAATCCTAATGAAAAAAAGTCTGCATGTAAACGTGGCTACTGTCTCTCTGACTCTGGGTGCAGATTTAATAAATATCCCCATAATATTATTTGAAAGGAGGGACAATTAAGAATAGAACCTCTGTGCAGGAGTGATTTATTAAAACGTCTGATGTGATGTGAGAAGAATCACTTGCAAGGAATATTATAGATCAGAATCAATGAATAACAGATATCAACATGATTAAGACTCTTTGCAAATGCTAATAATGTTCACTGAGGCAGAGAGAGACAGAGGTGATAAGGTGAGAGTCTGTTACTATCATTATAGGGAGAATTCAGCTGAAGCGTGAAGCAGTAAACTTTAGAAAATATCGCAACATCATTTTTTCCCAATACCGTACAGCCCTGATACAAAAACGAATACCAGTGTCTGAACCAAACTCAGGTTTCCTAAGTGTTCATAATGTTTGGTAAGAAAGAAAACAGGACCCTGAAACTTCCCATAACTGTCTTGGTCTTGTCCAGCTTTAAGGATAAGAGAAAGAGAAGAAACAGGCTTCATTCAAAGCAACATCTATTCAGAGGTCAACATCCAGATGTTAAGAAGTCGTCTGCTTTCTGTCACAGGACTGATGCAATGCACCACAGTTTGACAGCTAAACCAATGTTTTTAAATCCTTAACACGAGTTTTCTTTTGCTGTTTTTAGGTGACACATGGAGACCTTCAATCATAAACTAAACACTTATTTCGAGACATGGATGGGTCCAAGAGGTGAGTCAAGTTTATGGTATCTCTCAGAATTAGTAACCCATAAAGACGTTTCTGCTCTCGTGTTGGATGTCTTCCTCTGCTGATGTGTTATAAATCTTAGGATTACAGTATTTTATCACAGCAGAGCTCTAAAATGAACAGAAAAGGTGAAGGTAAACATGACTTAAGACCTTTCACTCAGTTGGTGTTTCATCACTCGCTGTGCTCTTTGCGTTTGGCTCGCGCTCTGCCAGAGTTTTCCACCTTCTTGTTGTTAACCCTTCTCATTACTGAGCAAACATTCCTGAGCTGCGGCTGCTTTTCGCGGCCTCAGTAGCAGCGGTAAAGCCTCGCTCTGTTTCTCCATATTTCAGATCAGCGGGTGAGAGGATGGCTGCTGCTCGACAACTACCCGCCCACCTTTGCTCTCACAGTCGTGTACCTTCTGATCGTGTGGATGGGGCCCAGGTACATGAAACACAGACAGCCGTACTCCTGCAGAGGCCTCCTGGTGCTCTACAATCTGGGCCTCACGCTCCTGTCTTTCTACATGTTCTATGAGGTAAACAGACTGCTGGGCTTCAGATGATGGACTAAAGTAGGTCAAAGTGATTCAGGAAGAAGAAAGGAGACAACAAGAGCCATGCCCTTAATTCAACACTGAGATTAACGATATATCTGTTTATCACGCAGAAGCTCTGACATCTTAAAAAAGAAAAAAAATATGAGAAATATCAAGCCATCCAGTAAGGGAAACGAAAGCTGCACCCTGAGTTTAACATCAATATGGGAATAGAAGAAGCTATATGTGCATATTTTGGAAAGCTCTCACACCTTGGAAAATGTATTTCTGTCTTGCTGTGATGATAATTAGAGCCTGACTGATATGGGATTTTTGGGCCTGATGCCGATAGTGATACTGGGGGTAAGAGATAGCCGATATCCCACATTGCTGATACATTAAATAAGAACACTGATATAAACAGGATATTTACTGTACATAAACACAAATTGTTATACCCAGAATCTGATTTTGGGTATGACACAACAACATTAAAACGCCTTATTAGAATCAGAATCAGAATGGAAATCGCCTTTATTGCCAAGTATCTTCAAGAAGCATACAAGGAATTTGACTTTGGTTTAACTGTGCTCTCTTTGTACAAAAACAGGTAAGAATAAACATTAAATATATCAGATATATAAAAGAACAGATATTAAGTAACTACAGATTAGAAATATTAGGAATATAGAAACTTTTTACAAAACGGAAGGAAGAAAAAAAAAAAAATTTTAATCAAATAGTGCAATGAAAATGTGCAACAGAGAATGTGCATGAGACTTGACACTGGGATGACAGGTGTTTTTGGAAATCTGTGCCATGCCAAGTGAAATAGATGTACCTTTATAACCCAATAGGCAAAGACTGGCATCTGTTTTCTTATGAAAAACTCTACAAAGGATGTAATAAGTGTATTCACAGTCACTGTTGCACTGTATTAGTACATTTGACACCTGAAGTCCACTGTTCCCACATTTCTAGGATATATACATAATACAAAATGCTAACAGTTACCAATAGGGCTGTATAATATTGGGAAAATAATGATATTGCAATATTTTTTTGAAGTTTACTGCTTCACTCTGTTCAGATGACTTCTTCCTGATTCTCCCTGAAATGATGATAACAGACTCTGTGTCTCTCTACCTCCACGAACACTATTTGCATTTGCAAGAGCCTTAATCATGTTGATATTTGTTAATTTCTGATATTGATCCAGAATGTTTCCTGCAAGTTTTTGCAGTGGCTCACTGAGTTTGTCCTCCTCCTGCGTTTTGCTTTTTTTTGTAGGCTCTAAATCTTTTTCAAGAGACGGGAATTAATGAAAAGTTACGTTTAGAGGTCATGGATGGATAAGACTTTTTAATAGGCCTTTTTGAAATACTAAAATTAAGGATATAGATATTCGGCCATTGTCCAAAAATTTGGAATTCAGTGTGCACACGCATTTATGCAAAAAAAAAAATGGATTTATTATTTTTAATTTGGCCCTATATTCCCACATTTCTTTGTTTTTTTATTAGGCATTATGTTCCCACAGTTCCCACTTTTCTAAAAATAAAACCCAAAAAACCAAAATATGTTTCTTTTTGTCCCGTCCAAGGAAATGAAACAAGGATCTGACATCTTAAAACTCTGGTTCAGATAAAACCCTTTCCAATTAGTCTTTTTTTTTTATGTAGTGATTGATGCTACTAATTAAAATTAATTACTCACCCAGTCATTTACTATAAAGTGCTTCTAAAAATAGTGATAGAAGATGGAAAATTAAGGGGAAATATAGGAACACCAGACCTCATTTTAAAATGTCCTAGAAATGTGGGAACGTAGAGTTGACCCTGTTGTTTCCTCCATCAATCACATCATCCAGCTTTGCAGACAGCTCCATCAGTTTGATGCAAAGCTGCTTTTTATAACTGGCTTACTCTGTAACTGTGATTAATGGAGGTGAGGATTTAATCAAGCTCTAAATTGCGTTCTTGTTTGCTAAATGTGAGCTGAATTTACTACGCTAGTAGTAATTCTGCTGTAATCGATTCTGTTTTGTGTGTGCTCCTGAGGAGTAGGTAAATGTCTGTGTGTTGGTGTGAATTATCTGCACTCCTCTCTAAATCCCACTGGCAGAGAAAGCTTCTTGTCTTTCTGTCTGCATTGCGTAAGGCCCCAGAGGACGGCCGGCTGAGGGCTGAACTTTTGCCTGTCCAAAATCAATGTCACCAAAACTGTCCTGTACTTTGGCATGATTAAAGTACAGGACAGGGCTGTTCTTGTCAGCTTTCCAGGACACAGAGGCTTATCACATAATGATTGCGAATAATTTTATCTATAGGCTGACCTGTGCAGATTTAGGTTTGCAGGAAGTTTCAGGGAGAAACAGAAAGCTGGAGGCTGTAATGATTTAAGATTAAATGCTTTAACCTTGATTCATCCTGATGCTTGCTTTAAACTTGTGTCAGTTTCTTGGCTTTGGGGTTATTTAGTGAAGCTTTTTACAGCAGTGGACAAAGATTGTAGATCTTTATTGATTTGGTGAATCAGCGTTAAGTTAAAGCATCAATGTGCATTTGATAATTTATTCTGAAGAAAAGAATTTGTGTATTTTTCAGCAGATGCATAAAGCAGCCGTTGATTTTTTTTTTTCCAGATACAGTTTGACACAAAGTTCATCAGCTCTTAGAATTACACAATTTTCAGAAACATTTCATAAAGTGGTGAAGGTAAATGTTTACTCTCGGTCTAGACTTTACAAAAGGAAGTGCAATGACACAAGATTGTGATAAATACAAAGTACAAAAATGAAAATGTCTGTTACTTAATTATTATACATTCTTGCAAATTCCAGCCTTCATTCTTTATTCCAAATATATTCTAGAAAAGCACAAATGATAGAGACACGTGTTTCTGCAGGAGCTCCTCAGCAGCTAGAGCTCGGTCACTGTAACCTGACAGCAAACAGACATTTATCCGAATGCTATCTCGATATCTTTCAGTGCATGTGCTCTGGTGTCGTTTTACCAGCAAGAAAGAGAAACTGATATTAAAACACTTCATATCTTTGTTGTCACCTTTAGATTCTAGTGCATCATGTAGCTTGTGCATTCAGAGATTTATAACCTAATTAATCTTCCTGTTTTCCCTCAGCTTGTTGCAGCTGTGTGGCACGGTGGATACAACTTCTACTGCCAGGACACTCACAGCGCACAGGAAGCGGATAACAAGGTGAGTCAGCTTTTAGTTTCACTGGAAGAGATTTGTTATTTCTGTATTTTGGAGATGTTGAACTCAATGTAGCTTTGTGGGAGTTAGGATGAGGCAAAGAGGCGGGCCTTGAGCCTCTTTGCAGACAGGGTGGTTACCAATTTGTTGATGCACTCATGCCTTTGTATGGAAAAAATACAAAATAGGGATAAATGAAAAAATACACCCCTGTAAACATGTTTATTTTTGCCTCAAAAATCACCTTTGTTGGCTTGTCGTGGTTTCTGGTGTGCCTGCAGAAAGCCTCTAGTGGACACTCGAGGAACTGCAGTTTTTCACATTTCTGCACAGGCTTCATATTTTTAAACTAAGGCTTGCTGCTTGTGTGCACGTTGCAGTCAATAAGAAAGAAAATGCTGTCAGTTGCAAAATTTTTTTGAAGTTTACTGCTTCACTCTGTGCAGCTGAATTCTTCCGAACTCTCACCTTATCCTCTCTGTGTCTCTGTACCTCTGTGATCACTATTTGCATATGCAAAGGATCTTAATCATGCTGATATTTGTTAATTTCTGATATTGATCCAGAATGTTTCCTGCAAGTTTTTGCAGCGGCTCACTGAGTTTGTCCTCCTCCTGCGTTTTGCCTTTTTGTAGGCTTGAATAATCTTTTTCAAGAGAAGTGAATCCATGTAAAGTACTGTTTAGAGGTCATGGATGGATAAGACTTTTGAATAGGCCATTTTTGAAATACTTAAAATAAGGATATAAATATTCGGCCATTGTTCAAACATTTGGAATGTAGTGTACACACGCATTTATGCAAAAATACAGTTAAGAGATTTAAGTGTTTATAACATTCAACATTCATTTGTATATTATGATGGAAATATAAGTGCAAATGCTTCATGATTTTGTCAGTGAATGCAAGACATAGGGGTAATTAATATGTTTAAACCGGTTCAGTTGAACAGAAAAAATAGGCGTGAAGTCATTGACCCATAGAGACATTTCCAGAGCAAGCACAATGTCTGCTTTGAAAAGAGAAAAAAGGCGATTTCTGCAGGAAGCAAAGCAAACTTTAAGCAATGATTCATTTGGACATTAAACTACAACTGTTTCAATTTTTATGGCAGCTCATGAAATCATCAGAATACAGATACAACAATAAAATGAAACAGTCATTAAAACTTTAAAAAAACTCGAATTGAAGTCATTAAAACGGCGAAAGTTGTCATCACATAAAAGTGAGACGGTGAAAGTTTGGTAATGACGAGGTAATCAGGTCGACATCATGAATATACATGAAATATGTGCATAATCTTTCAGTTTGTTTCAGTGCTTTTCTGATCTTTGATTCTCCTCCTTTAATGTAAATAACATGAATGAACTTACAATATCAACTTTTACGTCGACCACAGGCCAGTTGGATTTTTTTCTAATAAAGAAAATTTGTGTTTCATCTCAAATCCACTGCTTTATCTGTGTGAGGGTCTCTACAAATCCCACCAGATAAGCTGCAGAAACAGAGTCCGTTTAATCCCAATCATGTCATCATCATCATCATGATTCTCCTCAGTTCTGCAGCCGAGGTGAAAACAAAGCTCGGAGTCAAATCTACGAAGCTTTTCAGCTCTGATTGTATCACTTCACCTCATGTGTGGGATTTTTAACTCTTTAGGAACAAACTGAATCTTATAAATCTTTCTGTTTGTCTCCTCTCAGATCATAAACGTCCTGTGGTGGTACTACTTTTCCAAACTCATCGAGTTCATGGACACGTTCTTCTTCATACTTCGTAAAAATAACCACCAGATCACGTTTCTTCATATCTACCATCACGCCAGCATGCTGAATATCTGGTGGTTTGTGATGAACTGGGTACCCTGCGGCCACTGTGAGTGACTCAAACCTTCCCAAAAGTCATGATTATTGGTTGTTATTGCTCCCTGTTTATAATTAACTTCCTGTCTGTTTCATCTCAGCGTACTTCGGTGCCTCCTTAAACAGCTTCGTCCATGTGGTGATGTACTCGTACTACGGCCTCTCAGCCATCCCAGCCGTGCGACCGTACCTTTGGTGGAAGAAATACATCACACAGTTTCAGCTGGTGGGTTCATCCTGTAGTTTCCAGACACCGACAGGCTCAGTGAGGAGTTTCAAACTGATTTTAAGATATTCTTTAGAAGCTCTGAGGGTCATTGATGCACATATACGCTCAGCATCAAAACTCAAATGTTGCTTCTTCCATGTTGCAAGCGTCCTTGTAGTATTTTCTGCATCAACACAGATATTTTTGGCTCTGGATCAATACTGTGTTTCCGGAGGCTCTGTCTGTCTGTGTGTGTGTGTGTCACTTCCTCACTGCTGTGTGTGTCATGTTTCCTCCACAGATCCAGTTCTTTTTAACCATGTCTCAGACGCTGTGTGCGGTCGTTTGGCCGTGTGGATTCCCAATGGGATGGTTGTACTTCCAAATCGGCTACATGGTCACGCTCATTTTCCTTTTCTCAAACTTCTATGTTCAGGTCAGTGATCAATAACTGTGTTTGGATATAAACTTTAAGCATCATAGAATCCTTTTTAAAACAAATCCACTATTTGTAGTTAAGCTTCAACATTTCCAGAGTCTCATTTGCCCAAAATGTGGTTCTGTAACATCAAACTTCTTCATCATGAACTGTGGCGCATTTATCTGCTTCTAAGTGCAAAGCATCCTGGGATACCTTGTGACGTAAGCCGAGCTGGTGGTGCCACTTTTAACGACTTTACCCCTTTGTAAAAGATCATCCATAAAAGGGAAATAGTGCTGCACCTTTTAGTAATTAACCTTTGCCAGATTTGTTTGAGAGCCTCTTAAATTCATGACGAGTGAAGCAGCAGCAGAAGTTAAACGACGAGTCTCTTTGTGAATCAGTTACTTATGAATAGGATGTCACTGTTACTTGTGTTTCCTCTTCGTTAGATCATTGTTCCTGTTGTAATTATTTCCAAAAGTGCATTGCACAAGAGGCAAACATCTGCTAAATCTAATTACTAAAATAACCAAATGTATATCAGTCCGCAGCTGAAAGTAGTTCCCATAAGATGCTTTTTCGACTACTGTTTTCAGTTTTTTGGTCCTCTCGTGTGTTTTTTTTTTTAATTCTAAACAACTCATGAAACACATTTTGCATCATGCCAAATGCAATTAAATGTCAGCTGTTAAAGTTGTTGAGTTTTTGCAGATTGTACAGAGCTTTAGCTTTATAAAGTTGCCCATGCACAGTCTAAATCTTTGTGAAACGTTACCAGATATATTAAGATTTATTTCAAGCACTTGACGGAAACTGTAAATGTAAACAGTTAGAACATGATTAATTTAAGTGACAAAATTAACACATGGTAAGATGAGAGCTGGGGGCCGCTTGAAAGTGGATGGTGGGCCACAATTTGATACCCCCTCTTTAAATCTCAATCGGTCTATTTCCAAACTCATTAGCTTTCTGAATATTTTGCGTTAATATTAAAAGTAATAATTTTTCTCTCCTCCTCTTTTTTCCAGACCTACAAGAAGCACAGTGTTTCCTCGAAGAAGGAGCACCAGAACGGCGTCCTCACATCAACAAACGGACACGCAAACGGGACGGCGTCTTCTGAACGCAGCGCACACAAGAAACTGAGGATGGACTGACACTCGAGGACCCGTCACGCGGCTCTCACTGTAGCGTGTTAGCTAATGCTGCTAAGAGGTATCTGTATCTCCTGTTGTAGAATAGACTCATGCACTCACTTTGAGAAGAAATAAGCCATAGCCACATGCATCCAGAGACTCTCCATGTTTTTGCACACGTTCCTACTCATGGGGAATTTAACAGAGTAGGGATGAAACTGCACAATAACGCCTCTCGAGGAAACGCCCTCTTAAGCAAAAAAAAAAAAAAGAAGAAAAGTCTTTTGTGCTACCAGCAAACAAACACACATTCTGACTCATTAAACGCAGCTTCGAGCACAGGGTCCAAAGATGAAAGGCTCTCGTGCGTCTGCAGCCGAAGGTTTCATCATCCTTCACGACCTGAGGGACAAATAAAAGCGCTCAGAGGTCACTGCAGCCCTTAATGTGTAACTAGAGCATGCACCCTGCGCCTGTTCGACCTTCCTCCTGCCTGTAATGTTGCATAATCCCAAATCTGACCCTTTGTATTACTGTATTTATTGACAGGTCGCAGCAGCAGGAGCTGAATTTGCTGTTTGCAGAGTGTGGAATATGTAGCCATGCAGCTGAAGCATAACCAAAGCTTGAAAAACTATGTTTATACTCAAAATCAGGTTATTTTAAAAGGGCAGTTGTTATGTATTATGAGCACAATATAAATTTCATCCTTTGCTGAGATAAAACCAGCTTCTAATGGGAAACTGTTTCAGCTTCAGTGAAAACAAAAAGTACTTGAAATCATTAAATTATTCATGAAGCAGTGACAACTTTTGTATTTAGGCAACAAATTCATGAAGTAAATATGTATATTTTAGTGTGACATGCTTAAATATATTATACTCATATGATAAACTTTAAGAAAATTAGAAATTAATCTCACCTCAGGATCTGTTTAGTAGAAGCTCTGGACCTCTGGGTTGTATATACAAGAGTCTAAATCACACAAAACTACTCAAAATGTAAAAACAGGAAGTTGTTGGCCCCAATAAAAACCTGGAAATTGACACAAAATTGTCACATAATTGTCAGACAGAAAGAAAAGTCTTTTTTTTAACATCTGAGTAAATAAATCATTCACATAATAGTTGTTTTGCACTCTGCAGTTGGTTTGACTTGATGGAGTTGTAAATTATTCATGTATTAGATATAAATACTAAGATTGCCTGCATCAAACAAAACTATAAAACAGTTCAGTTGTTGTAAGAGTGACTTATTTGCAGAGATTTATCAAAATACAAAAGTGTCTGGGGAACATAAATGCAAGATTTGATAAGTAGCATTGAAATAAAAAGGCTTTTGAGGATTCAAACCCAGCTGTTGTTCATTATTGGAGGAAAAAAAGTAACAATAACATTTCTTCCTTTCTTGTGCAGAATGCAGAATTATACTTAAATGTATTTATGATCCGAAAAGTCTCAAAAAAGATAAAAAACCAAACCAATCCTGTTATGACTCTACCAAAAGCTCCAGATCAGCTACTAAACTGAGGCTTTGGTTCAGTACTTTGTCAAATAAAACATCACTGTTATTTATTTTGGGGTCTTTATGTAAACAGGGTGCCTTCTGGACTGGTTCATTTCTTTCTTTCTACCATTTTCATCTCCACAAAATGCAAATTATTGTTAGTCCACGTGGATCAAATACCCTCATAAAATCCTGTGCCTGCTTTCTCTGTCTGCTTTTGGAAAAATCAAACGTACTAAATGAAAAATTAAGACAACTGTAGGTGATAAAGATGAGGGAAAATAATGTGAGTAAAAGCCAAGTTTGAAGCTGCACTGTACAAACTGGAATCAAAGCAGGTGTTTAAGTCGTATTTCTAGTAAAAATGTCTAATTAGACTTAATTTGAGCCACGTGTGGATGTGAAAATGTCCTCTCTTAAGATATTTTGGGACAAAAATACTTGTAAAGAGTAAAAAGAAACTTAACCAATAGGTGAGAAAATGTACTTTTTAGTGTCTTGTATTGAGACATTATATGTTTCTCACCTCATTGACGCTTCATTCTAATCTTTAACACCTTAAATTATGAGTCTAGTTAAACATTTTTACTTAAAATAAGGCAGAAACTTGTTTAAACTTCTGTTTTTGTAGTGTACAACCAGCAGCTCATTGGCTGTTCATGTATAAAGAACATTTAAGAAATCTCTAAAGGCTGATTTAGGTTTTGCAATTGGCTTTTTTTCATTATAAACAGTATTTATGCTGAGATAACTATGTTTGTTGCAGCACTTTGATGCTTGGCATGCTAAAATAATTTTTTCTTTGCCATGTAACACTCATAAAGAAAAAAAAAAAAACATATTCCTGAGTTTTCCAAAGCAGATAAGCTTCTTTCAACCACCCTGAAGCACAAAAAGTCTTGTTGATAACATTGTTTTCTGTTGCGGCTCGGTGAGGGGCTGACACAGAGTAAACTCTGGAATAAAAAAAAAACGACGTTTCCCGAGCGTTTGAAGGATGAGCTCTCACCGTGCTGCACTGCAGCGCCGCTCTCCCTGCTGATTCACTCTAATGAGGAGCTGTGTGGCCTCGTCCACCCAGCGAACACAACATGCAGCGCACACGTAAAGGTGACCCACATCCACGCGCTCTGCATTGGAACAAAGTGTTAAAATGTGAATAATACATGGAAATGTCACGTTTCCTCTGCATGATGACTTAAGTCCTGCTGATAACACATGTGCATGAAGCATATCTGCTCAGAAACTGGATCAGGAACGTTCCTCCACTTATATCTGGTTACATACGAGTCCCCTCTGTGTATAAAGTGCTAAAGAAAGCTGTGTTTATAAATTTATGAGCTGGATGATGATTTAAGAGACCAGGGTAGAAAATGTAATGAGGTGTAATTTATAAACTGTTCAAATAGATCTATTTTCAGAAGTCTTGGGTAAATCTGGGTTAACATGATGTGACTCATGCTTTACTCGCTGTAACACATTAAATACAAACTGAGAATGTAAAGCTTCCTGTTTTTCTTCCATTATAAAAAAAGAAACGTTGGTTTAATGGTTTCGTAATACTCGTAAAACTCATTGTGGTCGGCCTCAGCCCATTTCCGCCAAATCAAAGCTCTTAAATTGAAGAGTCAAAGCAATGACTCAGTTTTTCAGAATATCTCATTATCTTGCCTGTGAACGCCATGACCTCTATTTTTTCTTATAATCAGGATTTAGTTTACCATAATTTGGACTTTTAGATATCATAGACTCAATCTATTCCCCACTGTTTTGACTTTTCTTTTATATGACCTCAGTTTAATGTCTCAGAATTTTGACTTTTTACATCATAATTTCTACTTTTTCCAGACAATTTTTACTATTTATCTTATAGTTTTGACTGTTTTTTCTCAGGTATCCAGTTTTTTATGTTTTGCATCATTTCAGTATATCACAATTTCTACTGTCTATCTCTAAATCTTTATTTTTACCTCATAATTTCAGATTTAAGATTTTGACTTTTCATATATTATTTGATTATCTTATTCTTTTGACACTTATATCTCATTTCAACTTTTTATCTCCCATTTCCAACATTTTATCTCCAAGTCTCAATTTCATTATTTTATGATTCAACTTTTTCATTTCAAAATTTTAAAACTGTATTTCATCATTTCAAGTTTAGGATTTCCCCCCCACTATTTGAGTGAATGTTGTGTTCTTTTGACTTTTTTATTACATAATTTCAACATTTATCTCCTCTTAATCCTAATTTCTATCTCATAAATTGGACTTTTTTTCTCATTGGCTCAACTTTTTATGACATTGTATCCATTTTTGGAGTTTAAAATATCATACTCAGTATTTTTCCCACTATTTTGTCAATTTTTGTCTAATAATGTTGACTTTTTTTTTCAATTTTTTCAGATGTAGTATCTTAGAGTTTTGACTTTCTACATCATAATTTCAAGTATTTATCTTATAGTTTTGACCATTTTTCCTCATAACCTTGATGAAGTAATGCAGATTCCAATTTTTTTTATCTCTTAATCTCATTTCAGTATCTCATAATCCTAATTTTGTGTCATTATTTCAAATTTAAGATTTTTACTTTTCTATCTCATTATTTGATTTAGTATCTTTAGTATCCAACTCTCTGTCTCAACTTAATTTTAATTTTGTATCTCATGATTTCTTCTTTTTTTAAATTTCCCATCAGGGGAAGACTCTTTTTTTATTTTTTATTTTTCCATAGATGAAGCTTCTGCACACTCTTCTGTAAAAAGCAGAGGTTTGAACAAAAGTTTGAGGTCTTTAAATTCTCTTCAGTCTTTTTTTCTGGCTTTGTCCATACATTTTTCAGCAGAGTTTGAGTCTGTGCAAAAGAGCACAAAGATGTGGAGTGATCAAAAACCTGCAGAGCTTTTGTTAACACTGTTTAGTGGTTGGACATTTTTTTTAATATCTGTTATCATCTTCCTTCTCTCTGTTTGCTCTGTGCTGATAAACTGGAGCCTGAAGAATTCACATTTCTGAGTAATCTTATTGGAATTCACCTGGTGTTTGGTAAAGTACGGTTAAGAAATGTGAAGCAGCAGCTCACCTTCACCCCTCTGAGTCTTTCTCCACTTAAGTGTTATTTCACCGACCTCCTCCTCCTTGTTCTCCTCATCCTCCTCCTCAGCAGAGTGTACAGACTGTGTCACACTGCGCTCGGGTTTGAGGACAGAGAAAGTGTTTGTGCGTTTTGGTGGCGTGTCCCCCGGCCGGCCACTTTGCAAACAATGCCTCACTCACTGATTTTCGGAGGCAGTGGCCTGATGATGTTGAGGCTTTGCTCTAAAAAAACAACCACGTCTGTCTTTTCCCCACTTCTAGAAACTTCAAGTAAACACAACCCATTAAACCCATCCTGATATTTCGACTCTGCACACTGATTTGCTCTTTAGTGCTGAAGAAACTAAGCTTCTTGATTCATTAGATAATTATTCGACAGCATCAAAGATAGTTCATGAAAACCTGATTTTAAAAAACCCATCATTCGCTCTCCTTCCTTTTCTTTTCTCTCAGTTGTTCAGGAACAAATAGGTCATGATTTACTTATTCCTATTGAGAACTAGCACCAGATAGTAGGTCAGGATATTTTTAAACCTTCAGTATTTTGAGGTCGAATGGTCACAAATCATTTTATCGGAATCCAATACAAGTTTTTTATTTTCCCACAGCAAATCCTGTTTATCTGTCCGTGTTTGTTCCCAGAAAATGTAATACGTGGATTATACCTCTGTGCCCTCAGCAAGACAAATGATGTCGAAGTCTGAAATCACATCTGCAACGACTTTTCACTGGAGGTTGTGTAACTGGATCTCTGTAATGATGTTAGTTTGATGTTTCATGTTGATTTACTGTAACACCAGCCACATACTCCTCCGTAAAAGCAGGAAACAGAAAGTAAAAGACAAATGAAGAGCTGATTGTGTTCACCAGTTTATTCTGAGGGAGATAGTGCACGATGGAACAAAACCGGCATAAAGATTCATTACTTCAAACAGGCAGGGGGAAGGCTGCTAATTCTTTTAGCTCTCAGCACATTAGCTTCTGAAATAAGAAAATAAGTAGTTTTCTATTCTGTAAACCTCCACGGTCACATGCTAGGACGAACACCATTACCCAGCTGCAGCACAAACGAAAGAGGCTGAGAAGTACGTGTTTAGTGAACATGGTAAATGGACTTTCTCTGGTCTTTGTGGGCGTGTTTAGGTCCTCCAGCTTCACAGAGGCTGCTCGGAGAAAGCGGTGTAACTCTTCACACGTGCAAACAAGAAGGGAGGGTACATCCGGTCCAGGTCGAAGGCTGTGACCACCGTTTCTCCAGTTCCCCTGGAAACACAAAAATCAGTCAAAAAATATTTGAGAGGGCTGGGAAATTAACTACAAATTAGATGAAATCACAATATGTCCTGCTGCAAGATTCTCGTCACAGACAGTTACATTTTTCTTTAACCTGAAATGTGTCACAGAATCAGATGTTTTAAGTTCTACATCTGTGTTACTCAACCAAACCAAAGAGCCAAAGCGTTGAAAACTACCTTTGCAAAAGAATCAGAAATACTTCATTTATCCTATTGGGGTAATTTAGTGAAAAAGAAACAATATAAATGCTGAAAAGTGGCAATAAGAAGAAGAAGTAGTAATAATAATGAGGAAAAAATGGCAATAATGGTAAAATTCAGCAAAAATTGGCAAGAAAATTGGGAGAAACTTGGAAAACAGTTAGGAAGGAGCAAAAAAAAGAAAAGAAAAGATCAAAAAGTGGCAAAGAAATAGAGAGACAAGTGCCTGAATTGGGCAAAAAGAAGTCACAAGTAGCAAAAAAGAAATTCTTGGGTTTTTGTAATGCCGTAAATAGTGTCAATGTTCATTTCCAAACATATATTTGTTTAAAAATGCATAAGACAGTGACCTTAAAAATTATTGCACAATAAATAGCAATTGTAATACTGAGAAAAATAATTGCAATTGGATTATTTCGTCCTAATATTTGACTTTATTTGACTGATTGTGTTCTTTTTTACTTTCTAATGTTTCATAAATATAGCAAAACTATAACTAGAAATTATTTAAAAACACTGATAATGAGGTGGAAATCCAATATTGTAACATCTGGAGAATAAACAACAGGTAAGTGAGTTTCCAAAATGGTGTTGTGATAATTTTCTTTACCAATCTCAAAGAACAAAGATAAGAAATATATATAATATTAATTATAGGTCAGAATTGGGTGGAGTGTAAGGGGTTAATTTCCTTGAACGTGCAGAAAAGTGAAACCCATTTTTTATATTTTAGAGCTGGATTTATGTATCTCTAGGTGTTAATAGATACAGTGGAGAAGCACAGAAAACACTCTTCTATTATTATTTTACCTGCTACATTATTTTACACAGAGCTTCAAACTTGTGACTTACTTGTAAGTGATGTGGCAGGAGTGGTGGAGCCACACCAGCTTACTGAAGTTCTGGCGCCCCCCAGAGGACACGTGCAGTCCCACATGGAAGCTGTGCTCAGCCTCTGGAGGTGGGTTCCGCCTGCAGAACCGATTCTTCTGAAACTCGGCCGCTTTCTGGCAAAAAGAAATGACAGAAGGAGCATTAGAGTCTTCAAACTTACTGGTTTACAAAGTTTACTCAGGATTTCCTCACAAAATAAATAAGATTTGGAATATTAAAGCATCATTTAGCTGCTGGTTTTCCTTAATTCAGTAAGTAGGTATTTCTGAACCAGATTTTGTTCTAGTTTTATCTTCTTTTTTTTCTAAATTTAGTCTTTCAAAGATAAACCTGGGTGTCAGAACATCTTTAAAATGTCTTAAATTCATTAAAAATGTTATATGCTGGCATTTAATACATGACTCAAAGATCTTAAATTTGTTGAGGCAGTAATGTTGAGACACTATTTTCTTACTAACAGCTGATATTAATTGTTATCTACATGCTCGCTTGTCATTGAGTGACACACATGCTATGCTTTGGATGTAATACAGTGTCATCCCCCAACCACCGATATTTACAGTGTTTTCAGTCTTAAATTTCATTTCAAGGTGGCATTAAAAAGGTTGTTAAAAGTCTTAAATGTGACTTGCTGAAACCTGTAGATCCCCTGTATAAATCTGAATGATTTCTATAGTGCTTTGAAAGATTAAAAATGGTCACAAATGTATCTTTCACGTCAGTAAATGTCTTCTCACCTCCTCTTTTTTCTTGCTAACAACAGCAAAAACTTTGGTTTGATTGTCTGTCTCCTGTGACAGACGGAAATGACCGAGCAGAGCAGCATCCATCCTGTAAAACCAGACACGTTTGAACCGTCATGAAAACTGCGTAAACTCAACATGTGCAGTTTTCTCAAGTTGTGTTTTACAATTTGAACTGAGAAACCAGTGACATGTACCTGATGTTCTTGGTACGCAAGCGAGGGACGACAACCAGAGGGTCTTCTGGAGAGGTCAGCATGATGACCTGACCGTCAGGGAAGAACCGCAGGTACCTGTTTATTTTAAAAAAAAGCCAAACTTCAGCCCCAGTAGGAACAACAGTAATCAGAAATGACTCAATCAATCATTGATGAGTCCTTTACCTGTAGTACTCCACGTGGTGCCAAGCCCGGTAGAATCCATCCAGCGACTCCTCTCCCTGACGAATGTAGGACGTCTTACTGATGTAGACACCTGGGAAAGAAAATATTGACATAAAAGCAAAACTTCCCTCTTAGTTCACATTATTCCAGGTGGTTTTGGGTCAGAATATCACATTTAGTGACAGTACAAGACTTGATTACCATCAAAACGGACTCGAGGCCTTTGCAGAAACATCTCTCTCCAGGACTTATAGGGAGACACTTTGGCGCAGTTGCGTCCCCAAACTCTCATACAGGCCGAGTGCCAGATCTCAGGGTCTCTGCAGGAGGAACATTCACACAGAGTGAAGCCTTTGTGCACCGTTAAAGGTTAAGCCTAAAATAATCTGAATAAGAAGAAGAGTGACTCTAAAATCTTGACAACATGATAAATCTAAAACCCCCTGAATGAGTTGACATTTTCAAACACTAAAACCTTTCCTGAGACATAAATGTGAAGGTGTCAGTGTGAAGGTACTGACCTCGCACAAATGTAAAACCCTCTGCACACCAAAGAGAGCTGCTCCAGGGCTCGCATGTCCAGCTCGCTCGACACAACCCAACGAAAGATGTACATCAGGATTTCTCGAGGCAAGGCTGTCGTTACATAAACAGAAAGAAAACTATTTTAGAAAAGTTCCGGTAGAACTACGAATACTCTTATTCAGCTGCTTCACTTTACCTGAAATGTGCGTCAGAGTCATTTCCAGCTCAGGAGTGCAGATCTTTGGAAAGGAGCTTTCCAGTGTGAGCTGCTGCTCAAAGTAGGCAAGTAGATCCTCGATGTCACCGTCAACGTCACTGTCCTCCAGGCTGAAACACAAACACAACACGCTCAGAGAAAACGTGGAAACATCACTTCCTCTAGTACATGAAGCCACGTCATGCTGTTAACTTTTGAGGGAAATAGAAGGATGAACAAAACTTGTATGTGTGTGTTATCAGTTCACCAACACCAGTGTTACTAAACCCTGCTCAACCAAAGAGAAAAATAGTTGAAAACTACCTTTGCAAAAGCATCAATCTAAGTGTTGAAAAGTGGCAAAACATGAAGATGAGGCAATAAAAACGAGTGAAAGGTGGAAAATTGGCCCAAAAGCAGCAAATATGGGTGAAAATTGGGAGAAAACGTAGAAAATGGTCAGAAAGTAGCAAAACTTCAGAGGCCTTATATCTCTTTTTTTATTGATCTTATGTATTTTTCTTATTTTCTAAGACTCAGAATTTTGGGTTTTCATTATCTTGAAGCCATAATCATTAACATTTTAAGAAATACTCAAGCCATACTCTGTAGTCTCACACCACCATTAAATCGGTACAATAAAACACTTTTTACATGTCTTGCTATTTGCACGAGAATTTAGAGCTCAAGAAATGAACTAACTTAATCTTTTCTATTCAAATTGCTCTTTCTATTCCCAGTATTTTTATATTTTTACCACTTTACTGTCTTACTGTGTACTTATTAATCTAGGCCTTAAAAAAATAGACCTGAGTACTAATTTCCTACCACTAACATGCAAAGTTGAGCTGACGTGACAGTAAAGTTCCTTGAATCCTTGAAATAAAGGTTTGAAATAATTCACTCAATGTTTAATGAGTCTATATAATATCTGGGTTTTATTTTCTGAAATGAATGACCAAAAATATTGAACTTTTTCATATTATTCTAATTGTTGAGAAGTACCTGTTCATGCAAACAGAGTTTCTTTAGTGGATTTAATTTTTGTTTTTCACAAATGTCCCACTTTGCTTCCTGATGTTTGTGCTTTTCGAGTCCAGATGGAGAAAAATTTTCATAAAAAACATTGTTCCCTTAAATATAGCAATTGATATTGACAACACATAAGATGGGGAACCTAAAAATAATCACACAATAAATAATCAAAAATAGATTATTTTTAAAACCGTTCAGCCCTAAATAAAAGCACTCACTATTTTCCTCCAGCTCGATCTGCATCAGGAGGACGGTTGTAGTTGATCCTGAACTCGATATCAGGCACAAGCTGCATCGCCATACGATAGAACTTGATGGCTACAAAATAAAAAGAGTTCAGAAATGAAATAAAGTCCTGAAGCTAAGAAAAAGCAGCCAGGCTTGTTTCCACGTCTCCACCCTGCATACACACCTTCATAGACAGTTCCATTTTGTTCTTCCTCGACAGCTCTCAAGAACAACTCTGCTGCCTGAGGGGAAGATTACTCACGTCACTGAACAGTTCACTTTTCTTTTCCTACAGAAACATCAAAGTCCCTGACCTCCAGACATCCTCTCTCAGCTTACTTTTTCCTCCCGAGCTATTTCTTGTGTCCTCTTCACACCTTTAGCTCGCAGCAGATGTGGACTCGCCGTGCTCCCGTCGGTGCCAGGTTTGAGCTCTGACATCCACTGAGCTCTGAACGCGTTAAGCTGCACCTGAAAAAAACAAACATCAAACTTTAACAGCTGCAGGAAAACACTTCTTCTTCTCAAAATAAGCTACGAGCAGCGAGTAAAAATATGTTTCTGTACACCTGGAGGCTGGTACTACCTCTAAATCAGTGACAAAAACAACTCGTGGTTTCACAAAAGGTTTGAG
>RPOG01003727.1:0-57336 GCA_008086565.1 Thalassoma bifasciatum | reverse complement strand
CATCTTCAGCAAGCACCATCTCTAAGGGCAAGCTCCTATTTACAAGAATTCCCATCTGGGTTACTGTCAAACTCTAAACATGCTTCATGAATGAACTGTTCCCTATAAGTCCCTGATATTTGGCCTCATGTCATTCAAATTTCATTCAAACTGTCAAAATACACCCCTGGACACACCCTCAAACTTAGAGGATTCAACTCCTGGTCTTACAACTTTTGCTTATGTTTTTGCCCAAATTTTATGTCTAATCACACTCACACACAGCATAAATGACTATTTGGGAGGTCGTTTATACCAGTAAACCGACGGAGATGTCCGGGTTGAATTTGATTCCCACAGAAGACGTCCGAACATCACAGGTACACGAGACTTGGGGTGTCCCCGGAGTTAACTGGTTGCACGATATTGGGGTGGACACGGAGCTTACTGGTTACTCGAGCCAGGGCGAATAGCGACGAACCGTCGAAATTAATAAAAAGAGTCTTTAGTACCCAGTTGCCTCATTTTTCAGGTACTCCACTTGAGATAAACGCGATCGACATATGGCACACCCCCGTGAATGTGTAACCGCTACTCAGGCGAAATGTCTAGAAATTTTTTGCATGCTAGCTACGCTAGGCGTGGATTAGCCGCGCTAGCCCCTCCGAGAAAGTTCTGCAATAGTTGTAAATTTTAGTAGGTTGAATACATGGTGACCAGACCTACAAAAAAGTCTCTGGCGAACAAAAAAACTTTTCAACAGGGACTTCGGAAATGAGGCCTAAATATTCCATTTTGGCCAAAAATAGGGTAGCTATTTGAACGAACTTGTCCTAGGGATTTTGTCCAATCAACTTCAACTTTGTCATGTGTATGCGACATATATCGAGGATTAAAAGTTATTAAAAGAGTTTTCATTAGTCTTCCGGTTTGGCCTCAAGGGGGCGATGAAATTTCCGAAGTTTTTTACGAAGTCAGATTACCATGACAGTTTTTTTCCAGATAGATCTTTCCGAGGCCTTTCAGAATATATAAAATGTTTTGTTACCATTTTATGGGTTACTGTTGATATTTTAGGTCAAAGTCGCCGTTTTTGGAAAACTACCTCACTTCGTGACCTCGTTACTCCTTCTAAAAATTTAGGTTAAAAAACAATTGTTAAAAATTTAATCCACGAGGGAATCTGCGTGGTGGCCATACACCGGTTAAAGGGCACTTTTAAGGCCGGCTTAGCGTATTAAGTCAGCATCGATCGCGTTTTTTTTCACGAAGCGATTAAAAATTTGCTTGGTGGTAGCCGTACTTTTAAGAGTACGCGTAAGGAGTACTTTAGACCTATCAGAAAATATAACACTTTATACCAAAGAAACAAAGTGCCGAAGTCTTAACCCGGTGAAGGACAATTCGTTCCTGGTTGAAGGACAAACGTAAGACGATTATTGAGGAAGTCAAAGAGAGGCTAGTAGAGGTTTGACGTGCATACACATGTTTTTTGAGTATACGTGGTTTCCATAATAAACTTAAAAGGGACCCATTTTCCCGCACCGGTGTTTGCCGCTAGTTTAAACACCATTTTTTGAAAAATCTAACCTCTATATCTCTGGCTCGCAAAGTCAGATCCGGACCAAAGTGCACACGTATGTTCGCTGTCGCAGCCTGAGTCCATGTAGGTGTCAATGTACAGCGCCCCCTACTGGAAAACACCGGAACTACACATAGTTGACCATTACTATAGAAACACAAGTCCTTAATAATAACATTCTTCTACAAAGTCAGATCCTGACCAAAACACACACAAATGTTCAATGTCCAAGCCTGAATGCAGCCATATGACTTTCATTCACGCAAAGTAAGGCGCCTCCTATTGGCCACAGGAAATTCAAAGTTTTACTCTGTGACTAATAGCTCCTCCCCCTTTATTTTACTTTTCAAAACAACTGCACAGACACATCAAATACATCTTCAGCAAGCACCATTTCTAAGGGCAAGCTCCTATTATCAATACTTTCCAACTTGGTTACTGTCAAACTCTAAACTTGCTTCATGAATGAACTGGTCCCTATAAGTCCCTGATTTTTGGCCTCATTTCATTCAAATTTCATTCAAACTGTCAAAATACATCCCTGTACACACCCTCAAACTTAGAGGATTCAACTCTTGGTCTTACAACTTTTGCTCATGTTTTTGCCCAAATTTTATGTCCAATCAAACTCACACACTGCATAAATGACTATTTGGCTCCAGCAAATATGGTCATTTGGCTGCATCTACAGGCCCAACTTAAACTAAGGGTGGCTTCTGCAGGCTTGTACTGTCCATGTGCTCTGAACCCCACAGGGGCCTCGATTGACCACGAGCTATAACCCCACATGTGCCTCGAATGACCAATGCGCTCGGTCCCGTTTATCGCTGCTTGGCAGCTTTAATTAGGGACCGAGCAGACTGTGTCAGCGAGGACCCTATTGTAATCCAAAGGATTCTTCTATCTTTAGTACCCAGTTGCCTCATTTTTCAGGTATTCCTCTTGAGATAAACGCGAACGTCATATGGCACACCTCTGTGAATGTGTAACCGCTACTCAGGCGTCACCCTTCGAAATTTTTTGCATGCTAGCTACGCTAGGTGCGGACTAGCCGCGCTAGCCCCTCAGGGAAAAATTTTTTATCCCTGTAAATTTTAGTAGGTTGGATACATGGTGGCCAGATCTACAAAAAACTCTCTTAACGACATGGTGAATTCTGAACAGGAACTTCGGAAATGAGGCCTAAAACTGCCATTTTTGGAAAAAATAGGCTACGTACTTGAACGAACTTGTCCTAGGGATTTTATCCGATCGATTTCTGTGTTCTTGTGTGTATGTGACATATATCAAGGACTAAAAGTTATAGAAAGAGTTTTCATTAGTCTTCCGGTTTGGCCACAAGGGGGCGCTGAGTAAAACGCGTTTTTTTTTTTGGTCCGAATCACATGAAAGTTTTTTTCCAGATAGATCTTTCCAAGGCCTTTCAGAATATATAAAGTGTTTTGTTACCATTTTATGGGTTACTGCCGATATTTTAGGTCAAAGTCGGGATTTTTGGAAAATAAGCTAACTTTGTGACCTCGTTACTCCTTTATTTTTAAATCTAATTTTTTGTTACATTTTTTTCTATTAACTACACCCTTAGACGCACCGCTGGTAGGTGGCCAATTTCCCGTGAAAGTTCCTGCCGAACCCCACGATTCAGTCGTAGCTAGCGCAAAAAAAAGTGCCTCGCTAATTTTTAGACAAACTCCGATCCACGTGAAAATTCTCATGCACATTCTTCATGCAAAGACCTATCAGAAAATATAAAACTTTATACCAAAAAAAGTTTCACAACTTCGGAATTGTACGAAAAAACTTCTACTTCCTATTTTAACATGGTAGATAACTCTGCTAATAACTCCTGTGTTTTTGTTCCAATCATCTCCAAACTGCATGTATGTGTACAAGATACTTATATGAACCAAAGGTATGTTTTGAATTTTTCCTGACTGGAAGGGCGTGGCCACAAATGGCGATCAAAATTGACAATTTTTTCGTCAAAATCTAACATCTATATCTCTGGTTCGCAAAGTCACCTCCGGACCAAAGTGCACACGTATGTTTGCTGTCACAGCCTGAGTCCATGTAAGTCTCAATGTACAGCGCCCCCTACTGGAAAAGACCTAAACTACACATAGTTGACCATTACTTTAGAAACACTATTCCTTATAATAACATTCTTGTACAAAGTCAGATCCTGACCAAACGCACACAAATGTTCAGTGTCCAAGCCTGAATGCAGCCATATGACTTTTCTTCACCCAAAGTAAAACGCCTCCTATTGGCGCCAGGAAATTAAAAGTTTTACTCTGTGAGTAATAGCTCCTCCCTCTTTATTTTATTTTTCGAAACAACTGCACAGAAACATCAAAAACATCTTCAGCGAGCACCATCTCTATGGACAAGCTCCTATTTACGAAAATTTCCATCGGTGTTACTGTCAAACTCTAAACTGGCTTCATGAATGAACTGGTCCCTAAAAGTCCCTGATTTTTGGCCTCATTTCATTCACATTTCATTCAAACTGTCAAGATACATCCCTGGACACACCCTAAAATTTGCAGGATTAAACTCTTAGTCTTTTGACCTTTACCAAATTTTTGTCCAATTTTTTGGCTAATGAAATCATCACCATGCATAACTGAGCATTTCGCTCCTTTCAAATGTGGTCATTGGGCTCCATCTAGTGGCCAAAGTTAAGCTTTAGCTGCTCTGTGTTAACCCTGTGTTGTGAAGTGGTCACCTATTTTAAACGTATTTACTCCTAAATTAACTGTCCAATCAAACTCACACACTGCAAAAATGACTATTTGGCTCCAGCAAATATGGTCATTTGGCTGCTTCTACAGGCCCAACTTAAACTAAGGCTGTCATCTGCAGGCTTGTAGTGTCCATGTGCTCTGAACCCCACAGGTGCCTCGATTGACCAACGTGCTATAACCCCACATGTGCCTCGCATGACCAATGCGCTCGGTCCCGTTTATCGCTGCTTGGCAGCTTTAATTAGGGACCGAGCAGACTGGGTCAGCGAGGACCCTCTTGAAATTGCTCAGATTATTTTTTTTGTTTCTTTACTGCCCAGTTGCCTCATTTTTCAGGTACTCCTCTTGAGATAAACTCCGGAATTCTATGGCACACCCCCGTGAATGTGTAACCGCTACTCAGGCGTTACGTCTAGAAATTTTTTTCGTGCTAGCTACGCTAGGCGCGGACTAGTTGCGCTAGCCCCTCGGGGAAAAATTTTCTACAGCTGTAAATTTTATTAGGTTGGATACATGGACGCCACACCTACCAAAAAGTCTCTTATTGAAATGGTGAATTCTGAACAGGAACTTCAGAAATGAGGCCCAAAAGTGCCTTTTTTGGCAAAANTACTGCCCAGTTGCCTCATTTTTCAGGTACTCCTCTTGAGATAAACTCCGGAATTCTATGGCACACCCCCGTGAATGTGTAACCGCTACTCAGGCGTTACGTCTAGAAATTTTTTTCGTGCTAGCTACGCTAGGCGCGGACTAGTTGCGCTACGGGGAGCCCCTTTTTAAAAGATGTCGACATTTAAAATAATCCAACCTATGTACCTGCGGTGTGGATGGTTTTTCAGAGAATAACTTTACCACTTAAGACTTGTCCTTGAAGTCTTTACTCCGGGTTTTCACGGAAAAAACCGTTTTTATCCGATCGATAAACTTGCTTGAACAGGATCCCTAAAATAGGCTAGCTAAAATATGTTCTCGTGTGTATGCGACATATATCGAGGATTAAAAGTTGTACAAAGAGTTTTCATTAGTCTTCCAGTTTGGCCACAAGGGGGCGCTGAGTAAAACGTGGTTTTTTTTTTTGTCCGAATCGCATAAAAGTTTTTTTTCAGATAGATCTTTCTCAGGGCTTTCGGAATATATAAAATATAATGTTACCATTTTATGGGTTACAGCCGTTATTTTAAGTCAAAGTCGGGATTTTCGGAAAACTCGCCATCTTCGTGACCTCGTTACTCCTTTATTTTCTATAGTCAATATTTTTTTTAAAATTTTTTCTATTAGCTACACCCTTAGACGCACCGCTTGTATGTGGCCAATTTCCTGTGAAAGTTCCTGCCGAACCCCAAGATAGTCAGCATCTATCGCGTTTTTTTTCACGTAGCGATTTAAAATTTGTTTGAGGCTAACCGCACTTTTAAGAGTACGTGTAAGAAGTACGTTTCTGGATAGTCTTTTATATTTTGAAATATGGTTTTTTTCAAAGCGCTGAAGCCTTAACATGCTGTTTCAAGATGAAGGACAAGATTGTACCATCGATAAAGACGAATAGACTCCTATGTTTTTCTTACGATCACCTCCAAACTGCACGTATGTGTACAAGAAACTCATATGCACCAAAGGTATTTTTGAATTTTTCCTGGGTAAAAGGGCGTGGCCACAAACGGCGATCAAATTTGACAATTTTTTCAACTATCAAACCTCTATATCTCTGGTTCGCAAAATCGGATCAGGACCAAACTGCACACGTATGTTCGCTGTCACAGCCTGAGTCCATGTGGGTGTCAATGTACAGCGCCCCCTACTGGAAAAGACCTAAACTACAGATAGTAGACCATTACTATAGAAACACAAGTCCTTAATAGTAACATCTTTACACAAACTCCGATCCGGACCAAAACACACACAAATGTTCAGTGTCCAAGCCTGAATGCAGCCATATGACTTTCATTCACCCAAAGTAAGGTGCCTCCTATTGCCCACAGGACATTAAAAGTCTTACTCTGTGACTAATAGCTCCTCCCTCTTTTTTTTATTTTTCAAAACAACTGCACAGAACTATCAAAAACATCTTCAGCGAGCACCATCTCTAAGGGCAAGCTCCTACTTACAAGAATTTCCATCTGGGTTACTGTCAAACTCTAAATTGGCTTCATGAATGAACTGGTCCCTATAAGTCCCTGATTTTTGGCATCATTTCATTAAAATGTCTTTCAAACTGTCAAGATACATCCCTGGATACACCCTCAAAGTTAGAAGATTCAACTCTTGGTCTTACAAGTTTTGCTTATGTTTTTGCCCCAATTTTAGGTCTCATCAACTCACACACTGCATAAATGACTATTTGGCTCCAGCAAATATGGTCATTTGGCTGCTTCTACAGGCCCAACTTAAACTAAGGGTGCCTTCTGCACGCTTGTAGTGTCCATGTGCTCTGAACCCCACAGGACCCTCGATTGACCAGCGTGCCATAACCCCACGTGTGCCTCGAATGACCAATTCGCTCGGTCCCGTTTATCGCTGCTTGGCAGCTTTAATTAGGGACCGAGCACTGACTAGTGTCAGCGAGGACCCTCTTGTAATGCTGTCGATTATTATTTTTCCGTCTTTAGTACCTCATTCGCTCATTTTTCAGGTACTCCTCTTGAGATAAACTCAGCAACTCTATGGCACACCCCCGTGAATGTGTAACCGCTACTCTGGCATGACGTCTAGAAATTTTTTTCGTGCTAGCTATGCTAGGCGCGAACTAGCCACGCTAGCCCCTCAGGGAAAAATTTTTTATAGCTGTAAATTTTAGTAGGTTGAAAACATGGACGCCACACCTACAAAAAACTCTCTTAACGACATGGTGAATTGTGAACAGGAACTTCGGAAATGAGGCCTAAAAGTGCCATTTTTGGCAAAAATAGGCCACGTACTTGAACGAACTTGTCCTAGGGATTTTATCCGATCGATTTCTATGTTCTCGTGTGTATGCGACATATATCGAGGATTAAAAGTTGTACAAAGAGTTTTCATTAGTCTTCCGGTTTGTCCACAAGGGGGCGCTAAGTAAAACGTGGTTTTTTTTTTGATCGCAATCGCATGAAAGTTTTTTTCCAGGTAGACCTTTCCGAGGCCTTTCAGAATATATAAAATGTTTTGTTACCATTTTATGGGTTACTGCCGATATTTTAGGTCAAAGTCGGGATTTTTGCAAAACTAGCTAACTTCGTGACCTCATTACTCCTTTATTTTTAAATCTAATTTTTTGTTACATTTTTTTCTATTAGCTTCACCCTTAGACGCACCGCTGGTAGGTGGCCAATTTCCCGTGAAAGTTCCTGCCGAACCCCAAGATTCAGTCATAGCTAGCGCAAAAAAAAGTGCCTCGCTAATTTTTAGACAAACTCTGATCCACGTGAAAATTCTCATGCGCATTCTTCATGGAAAGACCTATCAGAAAATATAACACTTTAGACCAAAAAAAGTTTCACGACTTCGTAATTGTACGAAAATACTTCTACTTCCTGTTTTAACATGGTAGCTAATTCTGCTAATAACTCCTATGTTTTTGTTCCAATCATCTCCAAACTACATGTATGTGTACAAGATACTTATATAAACCAAAGCTATTTTTGAATTGTTCCTGACTGGAAGGGCGTGGCCACAAATGGCGATCAAAATTGACAATTTTTTCGTACAAATCTAACCTCTATATCTCTGGTTCGCGAAGTCACTTCCGGACCAAAGTGCACACGTATGTTCGGTGTCACAGCCTGAGTCTATGTAGGTGTCAATGTACAGCGCCCCCTACTGGAAAACACCGGAACTACACATAGTTGACCATTACTATAGAAACACAATTCCTTGATAATAACATTCTTTTACAAAGTCAGATCCTGGCCAAAACACACACAAATGTTCAGTGTCCAAGCCTGAATGCAGCCATATGACTTTCATTCACCCAAAGTTAGGCGCCTCCCATTGGCGCCAGGAAATTAAAGGTTTTACTCTGTCAGTAATTCCTCCTCCCCCTTTATTGTATTTTTCAAAACAACTGCACAGAAACATCAAAAACATCTTTAGCGAGCATCATTTCTAAGGGCAAGCTCCTATTTACAAGAATTTCCATCAGGGTTACTGTCAAACTCTATACTTGCTTCATGAATGAACTGGTCCCTATAAGTCCCTGATTTTTGGCCTCATTTCATTCAAATTTCATTCAAACTGTCAAAATACATCCCTGTACGCACCCTCAAACTTAGAGGATTCAACTCTTGGTCTTACAACTTTTGCTTATGTTTTTGCCCAAATTTTAGGTCTGATCAAACTCACACACTGCAAAAATGACTATTTGGCTCCAGCAAATATGGTCATTTGGCTGCATCTAGAAGCCCAACTTAAACTAAGGGTGCCTTCTGCAGGCTTGTAGTGTCCATGTGCTCTGAACCCCACAGGGGCCTCGATTGACCAACGTGCCATAACCCCACATGTGCCTCGAATGACCAATGCGCTCGGTCCCGTTTATCGCTGCTTGGCAGCTTTAATTAGGGACCGAGCACTGACAAGTGTCAGCGAGGACCCTATTGAAACCCTAAGGATTATTATTTTTCTTTCTTTGGGATCCAGTTCGCTCATTTTTGAGGTATTTCCTTAGAATTAAAGAGCGTGGCACTATGGCACACCCCCGTGAATGTGTAACCGCTACTCAGGCGTCACAGCTAGAAATTTTTTGCATGCTAGCTACGCTAGGCGCGGACTAGCCGTGCTAGCCCCTCCGGGAAAAATTTTTTATAGATGTAAATTATAGCAGGTTGGGTACATGGTGGCCAGACCTACAAAAAAGTCTCCTAACGACATGGTGAATTGTAAACAGGAACTTCGGAAATGAGGCCTAAAAGTGCCATTTTTGGCAAAAATAGGCCACGTACTTAAACGAACTTGTCCTAGGGATTTTATCCGAGCGATTTCTATGTTCTCGTGTGTATGCGACATATATCGAGGATTAAAAGTTGTACAAAGAGTTTTCATTAGTCTTCCGGTTTGTCCACAAGGGGGCGCTGAGTAAAACGTGTTTTTTTTTTTGATCGGAATTGCATGAAAGTTTTTTTGCAGGTAGATCTTTCCAAGGCCTTTCAGAATATATACAATGTTATGTTACCATTTTATGGGTTACTGCCGATATATTAGGTCAAAGTCGGGATTTTAGGAAAACTAGCTAACTTCGTGACCTCATTACTCCTTTATTTTTACATCTAATTTTTTGTTATATTTTTTTCTATTAGCTAAACCCTTAGACACACTGCTGGTAGGTGGCCAATTTCCCGTGAAAGTTCCTGCTGAACCCCACGATTCAGTCGTAGCTAGCGCAAAAAAAAGTGCCTCGCTAAATTTTAAACAAACTCCGATCAGCGTGAAAATTCTCATGCACATTCTTCATGCAAAGACCTATCAGAAAATATAAAACTTTATACCAAAAAAAGTTTCACGACTTCGGAATTGTACGACAAAGTTCTACTTCCTATTCTATAATGGTAGCTAATTCTGCTAATAACTCCTAGGTTTTTTTTCCGATCATCTCCAAACTGCACGTTTGTGTACAAGATACTTATATGGACCAAAGGTATTTTTGATTTTTCCTGGGTGGAAGGGCGTGGCCACAAAGGCGATCAAAATTGACCATTTTTTCGTTTAAATCTAACTCTATATCTCTGGTTCGCAAACTCGGATCCGGACCAAAGTGCACACGTATGTTTGCTGTCACAGCCTGAGTCTATGTACATGTCAATGTACAGCGCCCCCTTCTGGAAACCACCCAAACTACACATAGTTAACCATTACTTTAGAAACACAATTTTGGACACATTTGGACAAAGCATGTATCTGCAGTTTTTCTGTTACGTTTACCATGCAATACATGTGATGTGCACATCTACACAGCTGAGCCCACTCATCATGAGAATGTGCATGCCACAATTGGGAACACAAGACAGAGAACAAACATGGCAAGACAAATATACAAATCACAAAATGTTTTGGGTTTTCTCATTACGTAATGTTTTATTGAAGAAAACTATATACATTTTGCTATCAAGGTACAAATTTATGTCAGACCATTGATGAACAGAAAAGTGCATGCAAAGGTAAATTCTTCTCACTGAAAAATGTCATAACATACACATAAATATTAATGTTAATTTCACAAACTCTATAAAACTATGTTAGTTACAACAAACATTATACATTAACAGACAGTATAAGTGTTTAACATGAATTATTTCACAGACTCAGTTCATGGAGAAAGACAGTGATTGACACTACCCTATGATACTATGATAAACAGAGTATACATACACAGTACTAATTCAAAGATAGCCCTGAGATAATTTTAACACTACACACAAATCTCATATCAAATGTACATTCAAACAAACACAATGCATAGAAATGCAATTACACACCTGTAGACTCGTAACATTGACTCAGATTATTTCTATTGTCAAAATACTATTTGACCATACCAGATTACCATTTCACAAAAAGCTAAAGACATGGTAAGCACACAAAAATACAAACAAGTTTACTAGTATAACAACTCACATCAAGAGCTGACTATTTCCGGCTAAATCCCAAAAGCACAAATTGACAACCACAGGAGCTAGACTACAACATCATCTATAGAGGCATGCAACCTGTCAAAAACACACAGAATGCCCTCATGATCACTAAAATAAGTAGGCCACACTACTGACTGTACTTGGTACTGTGATGTTTTCACATACACATGGTCAATAAGTGTGCCTCTCTCTGTGGTTGGTTGTGTTACGACCTGAACATACCCCCTGTTTGCAAAAAAGTTACTAAGTGATGATGACTTCAAAATGTCATCATTGAAATCTCCCATGACAGCAATGGTGTCACTGAGCGGATTAAGCCCATCTAGCAACTTGCTCAGATTCTCTTTAAACAAAGACATGGGATAAACTGGTGGTCGATAGATGACCACAAGAACAACATCCAAACGCACAAGCTTGTACACCAAACACTCCAAATTAACATGTGGAATTTTGATCAACTCAAACTCCACATTCTCTGAACTAAACATGCCAACACCCCCATGTTGTTGGGCTTGCAGCGCAGTCAAAACTGGGTGCTCGCTGGAATAACAAACACTGCGTGGACGGTGATGGAACTGATAACCATTGAGAACATTATCTACAACATAATCACCACACAACCATGTTTCTGTCACAGCAATACAGGTTAGCTGCAACTGCTGTGTGCATCTCACCAAATGGGACAAATGAAGAGACAAGTTCTGCACGTTCATCAAAAACACAGAGAAATCATGTGGTTTTGTGTGCATGGTTCTGTCTTCAACCAAGAATTTGGGCATTTTTTGTAAAGCTCCTCTTATCTCAGTTCTACAATAAATCTTTTTCTCATTAAAGTCCTGAATAATCAAACCTGACAAACTACGCACGCGGCTTAAAGCCACATACACTTGCCCAGCTGAAAACACCCTTTTGAAGGACACTACAGCTTTATCAACAGTAAGACCTTGCACTTTATGGACTGTACAAGCCCATGCAAGTTTCAATGGAAATTGCCTGCGCAATCCACCCTTACCGCTTACCCTCTCTTCCTCCGGTTCAATGGGGGTTGAACCCACTGAGACCTCAGAAACACTGCCACACTTTGTCCTCCTCTGAGCACCAATCTCAGGATCATCAAACTTCACAAAAACCCTCTGAGGAAATTTCTTGCCTTCCACTGTTGCTATGTAGCTCACAGTCCCACATACGCCATTCACCAGACCATCACCTACATCCACATTTTTACATAACATGACACGAGCACCATTTCCCAAAAGCAGAGTTTCCTCCAAACATGTGTTATTAGCTTTGGTATGATGCCCGCTCATGAGCTCCAGCTTCCCTGTTTTTTTTCCTGTACTGAAATCCTGTGCCTCTATTTCAACATACTCAGGACAAACTCTGAACAGCTCCTGAATATTGTGCTCATTCACTTGCTGATTGGTCGGGAAAATATGGAGAGCTGAGCTAGCTTCTCCAGTTTCACAGTGCTTCAGAATCTCAACATCACTTTCTAGCATTGGACTACCTTTACTACGTGTTCTGACTCTATTCAGCACCTCAGCAAATGCGCAATCTTGCTGTCTGATAACTGTTGTTAACTCAACAACACTAAACAGACTGGTCCACAAGTTGACCCCATCACAATCAAAATACAAAGGCTTCCCTTTTACGGGCGGCAACTGATAGAAATCACCAACTGCAATAACACTGACATTCCCAAAAGGGGAAAAGTCTCCAGACTGTTTAATCTGCCTCAATCTACCATGAATGTAAACTAACAACCTGTGATCTACCATAGAGATCTCGTCAACAATCAGCAACTGTAAATCTACAAATTTAGCGCGCAGAGAATTGATCTTTTCTTCTCCCAAAGGAATATACGGTAGGCGCACATCCTTTCCAATGCTGAGAGTGCTGTGAATAGTTGCTGCATGCAAATTGTATGCAGCAATACCTGTAGGTGCTGTCAACAAAACACAGGTATTGTCAGGCTCACGACACATAGGTGACAGCAACCTCACTGCCTCATACTGAATGGCTTTGATGACATGACTTTTCCCTGTACCAGCTCCCCCTGTTACAAACACATGCATTGGGTCTGGCTTCTTCCCATTAGCCTTATCTAAACACCACTGTCTAATCTGATTAAAAACAGAGAACTGAGTCTCATTGAGAGACTTCACTAGAGCCATACCATCCCTCCTACTCATTACACTTCTCTTTTTTTCCACATGACAAGTTTCTCTGCAGCTAACAGACAAATCAGGAATGTTTTCAACATGCTCATCAACATTCTGCTCTCTGTTCTCCATTTCCTCAACACACTCCAACCGCTCCAGTTCCTGCTCTGGGCACATCTGACACCAGGCATCTTCTAAAGAAGCATCACTATCAACTGAATTTCTGATGTCATCCAAATCGTCAGCTTGAATTTCAAACCTACTCCTGTTGGAATCCACAACCTCCTTCACCGAGGGCCTAGAGCCATCACAAAACAAAACATGGCCATTCATGTAAAACTCCTTAAACGTTTCAAACTGAGATGGCTTCAGCTCTGTGTCCTTACGATGTGGTAAAAACAACTGCAAAATACTCTGGTGAAACAGTTCAGGACTTTTTGTCTCAGAAAATCGTGCATAACGTACCACTGCTGGTTTGCTACGTGTTCTTTTACATATATATCCACTGTCTTTTTGAAGTTTGATTGCATGTTTTGATTTCTCATTTTTGTTTAGCACACGATATTCTGAGACAAACAATACCAAACACATGTCATTGAACTCACTCTTGTTTGGCCTTCTCTTGTATCTGTCAACTACACTTGTCATCCACATGTCTTCTGAAGAAACTTCCTGTGATGATGCCCTCTGTTTCAAGACACTCAAAGGCAAACTCAAACGCACAACATTGTCCCCTGTTGGGATAAACACAACTTTTCGAGAGCATTCCTTCAGATGCATGCTTGGCACTAACCTGTAAACAGCCTCCTGGGCACAAACATCTCTGTTATGTAGGTAGACACTACCAAGTTGCTTCAAAGCCTGTCTTGCACTAACATTTGCATCCTTGGCTGCCTCCTTCTGAGCATTTGCTAACAACAAGCCAATCTCCCGTTCTGCTTTTGATATGTACGAAATGATGTACACTACACAAGCATACGCGTCAACAACATACTGGATATCCATATTGGCATTCCAGCATTTCAACAGTGGCTTGCTATACTGGTTAATCCACACTTCATTAACGTCTCTTTTTAAAACAACTTGGGTTTTACGTGCAAGCAACTTGTAAGCCCACTCGAAACTGTCCTGATCTGTCCCTACACTCTGAAACAACTGCTGAATATTGTTGAACTGCCTATCCTCATCTGCAAGCGCTTTCTTCACAGCTGTCAAAATGGCTGAAGCTCTTTCCCTAAGTAACTTCTCTGCATCTTTCTTTGCCACACAGTCTTTGCACAAACCTGCACTTACACCCTCCTTTGTCTGAACCTGACACTGACACTTCTCCTTTGTATCTTCTACACTTGGACCTCTACAAATGAAAGTCCTACCTGATGCTGGCCTTGGAAAATTAAAGCGACACGTTGTGTTCTTCTTTTTACAAGTCTTGGAGTGACGCTTTGAATGCTGCTGTACAGATGTTACTATTTCTAACAGATCCTCATCCTGAGATGGTAACTCACATGTTACATACCTATCTATAAACTCAACAACTTCCTCATCTGTGTTTTTGTCAATCAGCGGGGCATTCTCAACCCAAAACAAACTATGAATGTGCGGAGACCCACGCTGCTGAAATTCTACTCGATGAAAGTAATCTATGATCTTACCAATAGGCTGTGCTGGAGACATCAAAACTTCTCGCAGAAAACAATGCCAACGAAAATCAAACATTCTTGCTGCTGTAACCGGATTACGCCTCAAAAGCTCGCACCTGTCTGCCCACTCTAACTCCTCAGCTGTCTCTGATCTACCTTCCTGTTTCAAAATACAACCCAATAGATTTTTCCAGCGCATATCAGCAGAGGAAAACGAACAAAACCATGTAGGAATACCTAGCTGCTGAACACAGGCCAATAAGTCCTTTTGAACTCCCTGCCAAAATGCTGGTGTACCTCTAATAGGTTTCAAGAAACGATAGCCATCATCAAACTGCAGCAACTTCTTCAAAGACTCCTCATCCTCTAGCACATCACTAACTCTAATAGGCTTACAGGGCCCTCTACCTTTCCTCATTGCAATGGACACGCTTGAGACAACCTGCTCTAGCTCAGACATGTACTGAGCGTAAAAAATGTACTCTACAGTCTTACCGAACCTACCATCAGCATTTAAGATCCTATTATTCAAATACCTGGACAGAGTCAACCTGTACTGTCTACTCTCATGAAAAGTCTTATTACCCTGAGGGAATATAACTGGGAAACACCTTGCTTCATTGGATTGATCGCACAACAATCTAACAGGGTTGTTCCCTTCAGCTGGGGCAACATTCAAAGTGCCATCTAAGTACTGATCTAATGCTTCCTGACCAATATCTATGGGCATCAAACAACTGTCTTGAAACATACAGTGTTGCTGTCTGTCATGTAACAACTCATCATCACCAACATCTGCAAGCACTTCATCACTGTCTTTGTTGACATCACTGTTTTCACCAGAAACAACCTCTTCCTCTCTACAAAATTCATTTAACCATTCTTCATTAAACTCTACATCTGCATAATGAACATTCGTCTCTTTCAGATAGCGCAAAGCACGCCGTACACGCATTGGATCAACATATTGATACTCATAATGACCTTTGTACGTAAGCTTACGCTTCAGCTTAACTTTCAACAGAGACCCCTGCATATTGGAACGAGGTAACAATTTATCCGTTTGAACAATATTTGCTGGAACACAAGTGACTGGACCATGAACTCCATTTTGCCCACCTTTAGGCAATGCCAACATTTTCATAAACGGAATGTTCAAAGCTATCAAATGCTGTTCTAGACTGTTCAAACATGCCAGCTCCTCTGGAACTTCATCAAGGTTCAAATTATTCAAAACACTTTCAGGTGGGAAAACACCTTTGGTTATCTTAGAATGGCACGTGTGGCAAATCCACATATGACCCCTAGATGAATCTAACAATCTACAAGGGATGTCACAAGCATCACTACATTTATGTACATATGTTTCTGTTAAACATAAATTTGCTACGACCATTGTTTCCCTCTTCCTGTAATCTCTTTTGTCACAGCTTAACACTTGATGTTTAAACAGTAACCTATGACACACGCAGCATATAAATTCTGGACCACCTTTGACTTTTTCTAAAAACTGTTCCATAACAACATCAAACTGCTCTAACCTTTCCTTCGCCTTCTGCCTTCTCAGCCTGTTCTTCACGACAAGGTCTAACCTATGCTTTTCATCATGCCTATATCTATGTACACTCCTTTTTTGGACATCTTTCCTATGCTCTTCATCATCCCTATATAAATCTTTACTCCTTTTCTGAACATTTAACTTACGCTTCTCATCATCCCTATATGCATCTTTACCCCTTTTCTGTACTTTTGCCTTATGCAAATCATCCATATTGTACTGCAAACTACTTGAAACCTTACTTTTTCCTTGTTTCCTTTCTTTGTACTGCTGATTTCTATGGTACTCAGTTTTCATCCACCGCTTATTTTGAGACTGAACTGTCTTCCTATGCAACATATTTCTGTTGTATGTAACCCTTCTCACTAACTTCCTTCTTTTAAAATATGTACACGGTCTCCGATGTTGGTCCTTTGACACATTGTCTGCTAAACATGTTGCTTCAATCCCTACACTACATACTCTAATATTGTGTCCTTTAGAACCACTTACACCTACTTGACACCACCTACAACAGCTTTGCGACTGAGCCTCCTTAACACAAATAACTGCCTCATAATGGTTCCCGTAGCAGTTCTCCAAATAAATCCCCTGATTTGAAAGCTGCTCTTTCCTACAACTATACTCAAGCCAACGATTGTCACAGTAAGTAAAAATGCTCACTCCTAAATAATCCGCTGCTGCTTGAATCTCTAACTCTGTTGCCCAGCTGCCAACATACCCCATCCTGGAAACACTAAGATACTCTGTCACAGATGGATACTGACATCTTAGAAGACTGCCATAATTCAACTCATTCCTTGACAACTGCTTCACAACAGCAAGTCTAACTTTCCTATGATTATCCTGGGTACCACTAATAGCTACACTAACTGCACGAAAAAAGCAATTGCCATCACCAGCTATCATCTCATTTTTGCATGGAGGCCCTAAAGGACCTACCTCTGTAGATCTTGCATCAACTTTCTCAGCCTGTATCTGCAACTTCCTACACAAAGTTGCTGACACTTCCTTGGTCAGAGGACAAAACTGCAACTCTTTCCTCATGATATCACTAACAAATTCAACATCTGAATTAGCTTCATTCATGTCCCTGAATTTCACTTTCTTGGACACATTACTTTCTGTTGGCCTCTTGCGCTTAGAAAGTCTCTTTATGCTGCTGCAGCTGGTTGGTGCAACATTACCAGAACTTCCACACAAACCACTGCCAAACACAGTACCACCGCTTTCCACAATTTCTGACGCTCCTGGAAATACATCACTGATGATAAACCCTGACACAGCAACACAGACACCAACAATCTCAAAAAACTTTCTGTTACTTGTTAATGCCCTTGACAGCCTACATATGTGATCGAAAAGCTGATCAAGACACATAAAATATAAAACAATACTCTTACCACTTGAATTCACCAAACCATCTGAACCACGGGCATGAGAATCAATGAGTGCATACTGTCCACGTTGGTGAACAATAGCACAAGCACTGCCACACATCGTCAAAAGACATGTATTGTAGCAAGACAACATCTGATCTAATCCAGTTTTCAAATTGCTGAAAACTCCATCATCTATTAGACCACCCTCAACAAGATCAACATCTCCACTTATAACCTGACCATAGTGAAAGTCAAATCTCTGCCCATCAACCACGTACTTTTTGGGAAGTTCTGACACAAGCAGATAGTGATTCACAGTGTCACTGATCAACTTCTTCTTTCTTAAAGAAGAATACAACTTGTCCCCTGAAACAACTACCTCATCCAGGGTATCTGACTGCCATGAAAACACACTGTCAGTCGTATGTTTGGCTAAGCTTAAGAGGCTTATAGCCATACACTGTTTCCCTCCATGTTCAAAACGATCATCACCCTGATGAAATGATCCCTGCAAAGATCTAACGCATTGTGCTCCTCTGACAAAACTCTTTCCCTGACTCTCTGCTGGTGTTTCAATGCAGACATCACTGTCTGCAGCCTCAACATTACTGTTGATGATTTCAACATCACTGTCAGACACCTGACACTCACTGTCGGACAATTCAGCAATGCTATCCACAACCTGTGTAAAGTCCTTCACACAAAATTCACCATCCAACTCATCCAGAGCCATGCCCACAACAGCATAGCACTGTCCATTCAGGGACTTCTGCAAACCCCTTATGTGAAACATCAGATCATCAAGGCATGTACTAAATACTGCCACAGATCTGCCACAACTTGAAGCAAAGCCAGAACAATCTCGTCTTCCACAGTCAATCATCACCAAATAATTATCATGACGAATGATTGCAGTACAGGCACTGTCGATGCTAAACAAACACATGCCATTACTCATCAGTAAGTCCTGTAACTTCTCATACAACAAAGCCTCTCCGTTAGGCCCAGCAACAATGTACTCTGCAAGGTCAAGCACAACTTTCCACTTCCTGCCAAAAACCTCAGTCCTCTCTACAAGCTGAAAAAACTTGTCTTTCTCTTCCAACCTCTGGCTCTCTTGGGCAATGAAAGCATACAAATCACTGCCAACTGATCTGATCTCATCAACATCTCTACTACCCCACGTACACACAGGTGCAACCTTGTGTTTCATAACAGCAACAATACTACAACATATAGCCGCATTAACATCAGGACCCTCTACATTACCTGCTCTAAGACTGCCAGAAATTACGGATGGAGGTAACTGTTCAGGACAAACACAACATACAGGAGCAACATCAACCATTCCTTCCACGCTTGTTTGAATGCGTTGGTTGTCATGGACCTGGGCAGGAGGGGCAGGAGTGGCAGGAGCAGATGTTTCAGGCGTGGCACACACAGAGCACCCTGGGGACACGTGGGCATCCTGGACCTGACAAAAACAAAACAAGTGAATGTCTTTCAGAAACAACAAATATATCACTACTAAAAATTATTCAATGAAGACACCTCTATTGTCTCATTTCACAATACATCCATGTTAAAATGGATGTAGTGCAGGAAATAATAACATCAACCATGAGACTGTCAAAGACATTTAAAACCACTCACCTCGACCTGCACCATCTCTGGCAAGACCGTGGTAGGTGTGCCCCGGGGCTGCACACTCTCCACACGCGGCTGTGCCTCCACCTTGAATGAATACCAGACAAAATGAATGTAGAGCATGTCATCATCAACAACAGGTCATCGAACCATCCACAGTTTGAATAAGTTCAAACACTACCTAAGGACAGTTTCAGATCAAACTTACCTGCCGGAAGAACCGGCTCCTCTTGGAGACAGAAGCCTTCCCCTTGCGTTCCACCAAGGCTCTCTAAAAAAAAAAAAGAAAAACAGTCATTATTTCAGTGGTCAACCAACACAACAGCAACATTTGGTCTTACAAGATATCTATCACAAGAAGAACCAAAACACAAGTTGACTACAAAATTACCTGCTTGCCCCTGGGAACGGCAGTGCAGCCTGCAGGACCAGCACGACCTGCAGGACCAGGTTGATGAGATGAAACAAGGTTGTTTATCTCATCCAACAGGGCAGTGCTAAACCAGACTGGGTTTAGCGGGATGGAACACTCCACCTGAAAAATCATCAACAAAAACAAGTGTTAAATTGAACAGCTGTCAACTAAATTAGTTCTTTCAGCACACAATGTAACCCAATCAGCTACTTTGTCAAACAAGCATGGTAAATCAGAGAACTACAAACCTGTGTCCCATCCATACGTTTCTTGGGAACCACACCAGAGGACCTAGCCAGCTCCCCTGATGAGTTCCTCTGTATTACAAAGAAGCATAGTTTGAGTAAACATTCAATTCAAGTTTTTCATTAACATACAAATCTCTTTAAACAAAAACAAAACATGTCATTCAGTTCACCTTACTGCCCCGTTGCACAAGTGTCCACTCTGTGAAGGGGTTCACTCTAGGACGTGGTGGACCAACCTCACCCTTCACAACAACTCTAGGCCTCACACGTGGGACAGATGGCCTGGGAGGTGTCATCTGCACACGGACGGTCTCTGGCACAGGCTTCAGGGTCTAACAAAGACATAAAAATGAAATAATCATTATTAACAGTTAAGAGAAATCTTCATATTAACACAGTTACAAGTTACAAATAATACTGGATTATACAAAATTACAAAACAAACTCAATAAAAACAAATCCAAAAATTACCAAATAGCTCAACATAAAGAACATAAAAAACATATTTCACATAAACAACTTACATGGTAAGCAGCCTCCCAAAGCAGTCCTGCTAGGATAGGCATCCCCAAGTCGTCAGACAGGTGAATCTATTAAACATTGAAAATATAACATGTTAATACAACTTCCAACAGGAAACAGAAATTTTGCACACTTAAATACCAAATTGTACTCACTCCATCTCTAGCCCACAGGTCAGTATCAGCAACTGGGAACCTCTGCGATGCTGGAAAGTACTTCACACCTTCAAATGAACAATGGAATAATGTATTAACACCACAACAAATAGTACTTTCAATTATACACGCATGCTGCACGAACAATATAAGCAAGTGTAGATAACATTGCATACCCATACGCGCAGCTACACGGTGATACTCCTGTCGGAGCGCCTCCTGCTTCGCCATGTTGCTCCCGATGCGAGGAGGGAAATCAAGCACCGCAACCTGATAATGAACAAAAACACATTTGTGTATTACAAACAAAGTTCTGAAATAGGCTCACAATTATTTGTAAACGATTTCCAAGCACACATTAAACACAATATGTTGAACAACATCAGTGAACAATGCTTACTAACAACAACAACCTGAAAACTTTAAACTTACGTTGCACCATCTGTTCATTGCTGAACACAGAAGCATGGAGAAATCCGAGCTTGCTTCTTCGATGGTCTTGGAGTGGGTCAGGTTGTTGCTGGGCGCCAACAAGACCACTGCTGCAGGAGTAACAGGAACCTCGGCGTGCAACAGCTCTGTCCTCACCTGGTGCGCAGCTGCCCCCGGTGTCGACATGATGCCAAAGGAAAAGAGTTCCTTTGGCATCTCCACGAAACCATCAGCGATGGCTCGCAGGTGGGAGTCACCCACGAGAAGAACAAACTGAAACAAAAACAAGACAGACTTCAAGTTACTTACTAATATTAAATTAACTGATGTGTATTACAAAATACAATCAAACGTCATTCTTACAGTTTTCTCTGGAGACACCGGCGGGATGACCAACTTGTGGCTCTTCCCCGTCAGAGCTGAAGTTGGCCATTTCCTGACACGATGGCGCGAGCCTGTGCCTTCACCTGTTGTTTAAGCAAAAGTCAAAGTCAATAAATGACAATACAACAGATTTTCACATTTAGAAAAATCACTTATAAATACATCAACTTCAACTACAATATTACATAACGCTACAACTTACGTGCATCATCATCTGGAACAGGCCAACGGGGGGTGATGGCAAAGTCTGGTCGCTCAGCATGTCTCCTTGCAGCTGCCTGGGAACGACGGAAGGACTTGGTGCGTGGCATCTGTACACACATTGACAAAAATGATATCAAACAAAATGGGACAGTTAAAACATGAAGCACTCATGCAACCAAACACCTTCATAAATACATCCGTAAATAAAACACCACAGAAATGACTTGATAAACAACTTACCGTGTGATGCACAAAGTCCTGCAGTCCAAACGGAGAAATCAGAAACAGTGTCCTTTCACTGACTGCAAAACCAAACACCATAATTTCACTTCATGATCCAAAGATACACAACTTAACCTGCACAAGACTTAATTCTTTTTCACTTTCATGCATACCCCAACAATCAAATCTACTTATTCACCTTTTGTCAAAGATGGTCAGTGTAATAATGAGCTAACAAAAACAACATATATATTTAACAATTCACAAAAACACACTGTAACAATTTTACCATCCTCAAAAATATCTATATATAAACATATTAGCAAATATTTCATTTTCTCGTTTTTACTGACACCTACCATAATAACAAATGTTTCCTCATCTACCAACCACAAAGAAACGCAAACCAAGTTTTGCCTGATCACATCAACACAAAACATTATCCATATACAAAACAAATACCGACTACAGTGATACTCCTTAGAACACCTTCTATTGAAGGACTCATGCAATCCTCAGAGTTCCAGAAAACATTACTATCATTGTCATAACCTTACTTCTCACTTGATACCACTGGCAAAATAGATTCAACATTAAATCAAATAACCAAAGGTATCTACTCACTTCTCCCAAGCTTTTTAGGCCTCCGCTGAAGAAGTACGTCGATGTATAATCGATGAACAGAAATAAAATGAGATATAAACTCTGGAGAAATGGAACCTAAAAAGTCAAAAAGATTAAAAAGGGAAAGGGTGGTAGAATAGGCTGGATGCCCAAGGGAGTCTCTCTGCAATCACTCAGATGGGTAGCTCGTTCGCCGTAAAAGCTCACGCGCAAGCTCTGAGAAGGATAGCAGAATGACACCAAAGTCAGGACAACACCTGGATATATACCGTGAGGGGGCGTGGTCAACATCAACCAATCACAGCTATGTGTTTCCATAGCCACAGTCATGCAAACAAAACCATCACCTTACACAACCAACTATTGAAATTCAATAGACAAGATACCACTCCCACACTTTCTTGACGACTTACAGCTCTGATACCCACTCACACAATAGATCATGTGACAACCCATCTACACACCCCGAAACCCATTACCATAACCCTATTCAGACAATCCTGACCACACCCTGCATAAACTGGAGAATAACAACTCAACTCATTTCCACTGCCAAACAACATTAACATATGCATGTGACTGCACAGACCTTTTGTTACTAGTCATCACATGATCACCCACATAACACTTCTCTGCAGCTGATACCACTATGTGTTAAGTCACCATTCCAACTCTCACAGCCCAACTTACCTTATTCGTACTCACACTGCACTCAACCTCACAAGTAACACAGTTTGCCAGATAAGTCAAATCAATTTCTAAGTTACACAACGTTCATACAATAATAAAATAACCATCTGTTTCTCCTTTTATGCACAGCTTAATCAGAATTTTTATACTTCCTTTCCCTTTATTTTACATTATTACACTTGTACCTTTCTTAGTTCAATGCCATATACCATGTTATGTAAATATCATGTTCAATAAAATGCACTAAACACACCTGAACTTTCTCATGACCCCTTCTGTGATACACTCACATTGCACTAGATCAAGCTCCAACTATTTTAACTGAAACGCTCAGTTACAAAAATTTGAGATATAGCAACACAAGGAATTAGTGTGGCTATACAAATGTTTCAATGAATATTCTATTTGATTGAAATACTTTCTATACGATTTCAAAGCTGTTCCTTCTCTAAAACTGTGAATGTTTTGTGCCACTGGACCCACTACATGTAACCAAAGGACCATTTTGGCTGTGTCACACTTGATTGGTACACAAGATTTTTGACTCATACGTAATTCTGAAAAATTTAAGACATATACTTAAGCTATACTGCCACTATTGCCATTATTCTATTTCAACTCAAACCTGAAAACACATGAGCAAGGGTCTGCATCTAATAAGGAACCATTGTGTTTGATTTCACATGAATCCAATTATTGCATCTGTCAAGATACATCCCTAGACATACCTTCTAAGTTAGAAAATTCAACTCTTGGTCTAACAACTTTTGCTTATGTTGTTGCCCCAATTTTATGTCTCGTCAACTCACACGCTGCATAAATGACCATTTGGATCCAGGAAATATGGTCATTTGGCTGCATCCACAGGCCTAACTTACACTAAGGGTGCCTTCTGCAGGCTTCCTATTTCCATGTGCTCTGAACCCCACAGGGGCCTCGATTGACCAACGTGCCATAACCCCACGTGTGCCTCAAATGACCAATGCGCTCGGTCCCGTTTATCGCTGCTTGGCAGCTTTAATTATTTTTCTTTCTTTAGGGGTCAGTTGCCTCATTTTTCAGGTACTCCACTTGAAAAAAACGCGACGGCACTATGGCACACCCCCGTGAATGTGTAACCGCTACTCAGGCGAAATGTCTAGAAATTTTTAGCATGCTAGCTACGCTAGGCGCGGATTAGCCGCGCTAGCCCCTCCGAGAAAGTTGTGCTATAGTTGTCATTTTTAGTAGCTTCAAATGACCTTGTCCAGTCCTACAAAAAAGTCTCTGGCCAACAAAAAAACTTTTCAACAGGGAGTTCGGAAATGAGGCCTAAATATCCCATTTTGGCCAAAAATAGGGTACCTATTTGAACGAACTTGTCCTAGGGATTTTATCCGATCAACTTCAAGTTTCTCATGTGTATGCAACATATATCGAGGATTAAAAGTTGTACAAAGAGTTTTCATTAGTCTTCCGGTTTGGCCACAAGGGGGCGCAGAGTGTTTTTTTTTTTTTGGTTTTATCGTATCGCCATGACAGTTTTTTTTCAGATAGATCTTTTCGAGGCCTTTCGGAATATATAAAACATTTTGTTACCATTTTATGGGTTACTGCCGATATTTGAGGTCAAAGTCGGCATTTTCGGAAAACTCGGCAACTTCGTGACCTCGTTACTCCTTTATTTTTAAATCCAATTTTTTGTTAACAATTTTTAAATTAGGTGCTCCCTTAGACGCACCACCGGTATGTGGCCAATTTCCCGTGAAAATTCCGGCCGAATCGCATAATTCAGTGGTAGCTAGCGCAAAAAAAAGTGCCTCGCTAATTTTTAAACGAACCACGATCGGCATGAAAATTCTCATGCGCATTCCTCATGAAAAGACCTATCAGAAAATATAACACATTATACCAAAGAAAGTTTCACGGCTTCAGAATTGGGCCACTTCCTGTTAAGCAAGGACCAACTTCCTGTTTTGCATTCTGCTAATAACTCCTTCAGTTTTTCTGCGATCACCTCCAAACTGCATGTATGTGTACAAAAAACTCATATGCACCAAAGGTATTTTTGAATTTTTCCTGGGTAAAAGGGCGTGGCCACAAACGGCGATCAAATTTGACCATTTTTTCGTAAAAATCGAACCTCTATATCTCTGGTTCGCAAAGTCAGATCCGGACCAAATTGCACAGGTATGTTCGCTGTCACAGCCTGAGTGTATGTACGTGTCAATGTACAGCGCCCCCTACTGGAAAACACCCAAACTACACATACTTGACCATTACTTTAGGAACACAGTTCCTTAATAATAACTTTCATGTACATAGTCAGATCTTGACCAAAACACACACAAATGTTCAGTGTCCAAGCCTGAATGCAGTCATATGACTTTCATTCACGCAAAGTAAGGCGCCTCCTACTGGCCACAGCCATTATAAATTTGGACTCTGTGAGTAATAGCTCCTCCCCCTTTGTTTTATTTTTCAAAACAACTGCACAGAAACATCAAAAACATTTTCAGCAAGCACCAATCCTAAGGGCAACCTCCTATTTACAAGAATTTCCATCTGGGTTACTGTCAAACTCTAAACTTGCTTCATGAATGAACTGGTCCCTATACGTCCCTGATTTTTGGCCTCATGTCATTCTAATTTCATTCAAACTGTCAAGATACATCCCTGGACACATCCTCAAATTTACAGGATTACACTCTTACTGTTTTGACCTTTACCAACATTTTTTTCCAATTTTTTTGCTAATAAAATCATCACCATGCATAACTGAGCATTTGGCTCCTTTCAAATGTGGTCATTAGGCTCCATCTAGTGGCCAAAGTTAATCTCTAACTCCTCTGTGTTAACCCTGTGTTGTGAAGTCACCACCTATTTTACACGTATTTACTCCTAAATTAATTGTCCAATCAAACTCACACACTGCAAAAATGACTATTTGGCTCCAGCAAATATGGTCATTTGGCTGCGTCTACAGGCCCAACTTAAACTAAGGGTGCCTTCTGCAGGCTTGTAGTGTCCATGTGCTCTACACCCCACAGGGGCCTCGATTGACCAACGTGCCATAACCCCACGTGTGCCTCAAATGACCAATTCGCTCGGTCCCGCTTATCGCTGCTTGGCAGCTTTAATTAGGGACCGAGCACTGACAAGTGTCAGCGAGGACCCTCTTGAAACTGTTAGGATTATTAGGGACCGAGCAGACTGGGTCAGCGAGGACCCTCTTGTAACTGTTAGGATTATTATTATTATTTTTCTTTCTTAACTGCCCAGTTGCCTCATTTTTCAGGTACTCCACTTGAGATAAACGCGATCGACATATGGCACACCCCCGTGAATGTGTAACCGCTACTCAGGCCAAATGCTTAAATTTTTTTCAGATGCTAGCTACGCTAGGCACGGATTAATTGCGCTAGCCCCTCCGGGAAAGTTGTGCTATAGTTGTGATTTTTAGTAGGTTCAAATGATCTTGTCCAGCCCTACAAAAAAGTCCCTGGCCAACAAAAAAACTTTTGAACAGGGACTTCAGAAATGAGGCCTAAATATTCCATTTTGGCCAAAAATAGGGTACCTATTTGAACGAACTTGTCCTAGGGATTTTGTCCGATCAAGTTCTACTTTGTCATGTGTATGCGACATATATCGAGGATTAAAAGTTGTACAAAGAGTTTTCATTAGTCTTCCGGTTTGGCCACAAGGGGGCGATGAAATTTCCGAAGTTTTTTACGAAGTCAGATCACCATGACAGTTTTTTTCCAGATAGATCTTTCCAAGGCCTTTCAGAATATATAAAATGTTTTGTTACCATTTTATGGGTTACTGCCGATATTTGAGGTCAAAGTCGGCATTTTGGGAAAACTCGCCAACTTCGTGACCTCATTACTCCTTTATTTTTAAATCCTATTTTTTGTTAACAATTTTTAAATTAGGTACTCCCTTAGACGCACCACCAGTATGTGGCCAATTTCCCGTGAAAATTCCGGCCGAATCGCATAATTCAGTGGTAGCTAGTGCAAAAAAAAGTGCTTCGCTAAATTTTAAACAAACTCCGATCAACATGAAAATTCTCATGCATATTCTTCATGGAAAGACCTATCAGAAAATATAACACTTTATACCAAAGAAAGTTTCACGGCTTCAGAATTAGGCCACTTCCTGTCAAGCAAGGACCAACTTCCTGTTTTGCATTCTGCTAATAACTCCTTCACTTTTTCTCCGATCATCTCCAAACTGCATGTATGTGTACAAAAAACTCATATGCACCAAAGGTATTTTTACATTTTTCCTGGGTAAAAGGGCGTGGCCACAAACGGCGATCAAATTTGACCATTTTTTGAACAATCAAACCTCTATATTTCTGGTTCGCAAAGTCAGATCCGGACCAAACTGCACATGTATGTTCGCTGTCACAGCCTGAGTCCATGTAGGTGTCAATGTACAGCGCCCCCTACTGGAAAAGACCTAAAGTACACATAGTAGACCATTACTATAGAAACACAAGTCCTTAATAATAACATTCTTATACAAACTCCGATCCAGACCAAAACACACACAAATGTTCAGTGTCCAAGCCTGAATGCAGCCATATGACTTTCATTCACCCAAAGTAAGGCACGTCCTATTGCCCACAGGAAATTAAAAGTCTTACTCTGTGACTAATAGCTCCTCCCTCTTTATTTTATTTTTCAAAACAACTGCACAGAACTATCAAAAACATCTTCAGCAAGCACCATCTCTAAGGGCAAGCTCCTATTTACAAGAATTTCCATCTGGGTTACTGTCAAACTTTAAACATGCTTCATGAATGAACTGGTCCCTATAAGTCCCTGATATTTGGCCTCATGTCATTCAAGTTTCATTCAAACTGTCAAAATACATCCCTGGACACAGCCTCAAACTTAGAGGATTACACTCTCAGTGTTTTGACCTTTACCAACGCTTTCTTCCAATTTTTTTGCTAATCAAATCATCACCATGCATAACTGAGCATTTTGTTTCTTTCAAATGTGGTCATTGGGCTTCATCTAGTGGCCAAACTTAATCTTTGGCTGCTCTGTGTTAACCCTGTGTTGTGAAGTAGTCACCTATTTTAAACTTATTTACTCCTAAATTAAATGTTTCATGCGGAGAAAATTCATTTTAGCCTGTCTCAGGATATTTTAATTCTTCTTACGCTCAACATAATCTTTTCAATTCTTCTTCCAAATGTATTTCATTTTCAAAAAGTTATAAAGACAATTAGATTGTAAGACACTATAAGAACTCCATATAAGTACCTGAATTTTGGCCTCATTTTCTTCAAATTTCATTCAAACTGTCAAGATACATCCCTGGACACACACTCAAACTTACAGGGTTAAACTCTTACTCTTTTGACTTTTACTGACATTTTACCCAATTTAATTGCTAATCAAATCATCACTCTGCATAAATGACCATTTGGGTCCTTTCAAATGTGGTCATTGGGCTCCATCTAGTGGCCAATCTTAATCTTTGGCTGCTCTGTGATAACCATATGGTGCATAGTGCTCACTACAGTGGACACCTTTTTCAAACTTATGTAGTCTTAAATTAAGCGGTTCATGTAGTGCAAATTCAAATTAGCCTGTGCCAGGAAACTATCATTCTTTATTGGGGCTCACACAATCTTTCACATTTTTTTAGAAATATATATATACTTTTGGAAAAACAAAGACAAACATTTGCTAGTAAAAAACAACAAAAACTACAAAACATTCAGAGTTACAATGAGTGGAGAAGGGAAAATACAATTCCAGAAGGCATTAAAAAATGGATTCTTCATGAAATTACCAAAAATACAAAGAAAACTAGTCAGACATAATATTGAGTCATATTTACATCAAGTTTACAGTGTTTCAACTTCAATGCTTATTTAAAAAATATTTGTACAAGACAACACAAAGATGAGCTGTGACTATGCAACCTTTCGATATTGATATTCTATCTAACTCAAATCCTTTCTTTAAAAGTTCTAATGTATGACTGTATTCATTAATTGTCCACGAGTATCCAAGCTCAAATTTCTCTGAAACTGTGGATGTTTTGTGCTAGTGGAGCCACTAGATGGAGTCAAAGGACCATTTTTCCTGGGTGACACTTTCTCCACTCAGAGGCAGATATGGCCTCACACATAATTTGCACACTTTACAGGTATATAGAAAAGTTATGCTCACACTAGTGCCATCATTCTATATCAGCTTAACCCTGAAACACAGGAGCAGGGGTGTGAAACTTAATCTCTAGCTGCTCTGTGCTAACCCTGTGGTGTAAAGTGGTCACTGGAGGGGACATATATTTTACAGTTATTTACTCCTACATTTAGGGTTCATGTGGTGAACTTACATATTAATCTGTGGAGAGCATACATCCATTAAGATATATTTCATCTCAAACAAATGAATAATAACTTGCATTATGTCTACTGATGCTTTTTCTTTTTTTCTTTTTTAAAAGGAAATATTGCTATCTCTGTGAATGTAGTAACACCATGAAGTAAATAGATGAAGCTAAATGACTGTTTTTCTTGTGATCTGTGCCACAGCAGACACAAAATTTAACACCACTGGTATTTAGTCCAGGGGAACCACCAGAAGTGGTGCTTACCTGTTAATATTTCATGACACTGTAGTCTCCACTGATTAAACATATACATGAAGTATTACAGTTGCCTTCCATGATGGATTACTATGTAGCTTTCCATTTTTATACCTTTTTATGTATTCCTCAATTTTCTCCCTTCTGATAAATCATTTCTTAATGAGGGACATGTTGAAAACTATGTACGCTTTATGTAGCCACTTGTTCATTCAAGTGGTGGATGACATACAGAATTTAGAACATGGATAAATTGATAAGGTTTTAAAGGACTGTGTGTGAACATGTGTATGTGTTTGTGTGTGTGTATGTGTGTGTTTGTGCCTCTCTGTCAGTAGGATACACAGAGTGAAACACAGGCAGATGGTCATGTGTCAGTATCTATGTGATGTGACTGAAAATAAGTTAAGGTAGTAGCATATAGTCTAATATGTCGTGTTCTTACTGATTATGTGAAACTCAATATATGAATAGTTTTAGCACATATCCATAACACTTACACATTATGAGTGTTTTCTTTTTTGTTGTCCTACCGAAAAATCACTCAAAACATAAGTTTAAGACACAACAAATTGTACTTTTATTGATCGCTGAAGGTCAATGATACTATAACTTATAATTACATATATTTTATCAGAAAAAAACATGTGGAAGTACTAAATATGTCACTGAAACCTTTTCAATAATACAAGGGTTGCTATTTATTTAGGTAATTACTGTGAGTTACATAACACAACAAAAACAACCAACACTTAAGTTTGAAGTGTATACATCATATGTCTTAAGAGAAAAACCCCTGGCCTTTAAAATGCTATATAATTGCTTGAGTGCTTTAAAGGGCAATTGAAGGAAACCTTCTGTCAATAAAATACAGTATCACTACAAACATCAAAGAATATAAAGTCAGCAAGATACTAAAGGTAATAAAAACACATCTGCTAGTATAACAGTGTAAATCAGTACCATACATAGAGATCATAACACTACATTTCATCAATTCAGGAAAACAACTCCCATAGCCAAACAAACACATGAAACATGTACATCAAACAATATTTATAAATAAGACACTGAAAAATTAATTACAGTATACAGACAAAAAGTAATCACTGCTGTTGTCACATAAGCCATCTCATCATGCTCCAGAATCTTTTAGGCGTGTAGCTATAGGTCAGTCTCATCCAAAGTCATTGCAGTTTCAGCTCTTCAGGTTAGCACAGTCAACTCACAGGATCCTATCATAGACGGGGGTCGGAACCCCCTCAGAAAAGACAGCAGTTACTATCACTTATACACACTTATTATTATACTATTACATTGGCCTCACAAAATTCATATTGCAGAATATACATCTAGCAAGCAGACACACATAATTGTCATGGTTTGAGCTCCTCATGTGTGACATCAAACTCATTACATTAATATATACATAATTTAAACAACTCTCTTAAATATTGTGACAGATAACATTTCATGCTTAATCATCAGTAAATACGAACATAAGTATTCAACGTGTGATTGTCACAGTGAAACTTCATGTTTTGATGAAAGTGCCTTGGTTTAACCAAAAGAACAGATTCTTTGACATCAAATCTATGTACTTGTCAACCTGTCAAAACCACACAGAATGCCCTCATGGTCACTAAAATAAGCAGGCCACACTACTGACTGTACCCCATACTGTGATGTTTTCACATACACATGGTCAATAAGTGTGCCTCTCTCTGTAGTGGCTTGTGTTACAACCTGAACATACCCCCTATCTGCAAAAAACCTAGTAAGTGATGATGACTTCAAAATGTCATCATTAAAATCTCCCATGACAGCAATACTGTCACTGAGTGGGTTAAGCCCATCCAGCAGCTTGCCAAGGTTCTCTTTAAACAATGACATGGGATAAATTGGGGGACGATAAATGACCACAAGAACAACATTTAAAGCAGCATATCTGTGAACCAAACACTCCAAATTCACTTGTGGAATTTGGAGCAAGTCACACTCCATATTCTCCAAAGTAAAGATGCCAACACCCCCATGTTGTTGGGCTTGCAATGTGGTGAAAACTGGGTGGTCACTGGAATAACAGACACTGCGTGGACGGTGATGGAACTGAAAACCATTGATAACAACGTTGTGTAGAACAGAATCACTTGACAACCATGTTTCAGTCACAGCAATAATGTTAACCTGCAACTGCTGTGTGCACCTTACTAAATCTGACAAATGAAGAGACAAGTTCTGCACATTCATCAAAAACACAGAAAGATCATGTGATTTTGTGCGCACGCTTCTGTCTTCAATTAAGTATCTGGGCATGCTTTGTAAAGCTCCTCTGATATCAGGTCTACAATAAATCTTTTTTTCATTGAAGTCCTGAATAGTCAACCCTGACAAACTACGCACGCGACTTAGAGCCACATACGCCTGCCCTGCAGAAAATACCTTTTGGAAGGACACTACAGCTTCATCCACAGTAAGACCCTGCACTTTATGGACTGTACAAGCCCATGCAAGTTTCAGTGGAAATTGCCTTCGCAATCCACCCTTACCGCTCACCCTTTCTTCCTCAGGTTCAATGGGTGTAGAACTGACTAAGTCCTCACTAACACTGCCATACTGCCGTCTCCTCTGAGCACCAATCTCAGGATCATCAAACGTCACAAAAACCTTTTGAGGAAACTTTTTGCCTTCAACAGTTACTATGTGGTTCACAGTACCACATACACCATTCACCAGACCATCACCTACATCCACATTTTTACACAACATGACACGAGCACCATTTCCCAAAAGGAGAGTTTCCTCCAAACACGTCTTACTAGCTTTGGTATGATGCCCGCTCATGAGCTCCAGCTTCCCAGTTTTTTTTCCAGTACTAAAATCCTGTGCCTGAATTTCTACATACTCAGGACAAACTCTAAACAGCTCCTGAATATTATGCTCATTTACTTGCTGATTGGTCGGAAAAATATGGAGAGCTGAGCTAACTTCTCCAGTTTCACAATGCCTCAGTGTCTCAATGTCACCAGCTAGCATTGGACTGTCTTTATCACGTGTCCTAACTCTATTCAGCACCTCAGCAAATGCACTATCCTGCTGTCTGACAATTGTTGTTAATTCCACAACACTAAACAGACTGTTCCACAAATGCACCCCATCAACATCAATATACAAAGGCTTCCCTCTCACAGGAGGCAACTGATAAAAATCACCAACCGCAATGATACTCACATTACCAAAAGGGGAGAAATCTCCAATTTGTTTAATCTGGCGCAGTCTCCCATGAATATATGCCAACAATCTGTGATCTACCATAGAGATCTCATCAATAATCAACAACTGTAAATCTACAAACTTAGCGCGCAAAGAATTGATTTTCTCTTCTCCCAAAGGAATATACGGTAGGCGTACATCCTTGCCAATGCTGAGTGTGCTGTGAATGGTTGCTGCATGCAAATTGTACGCAGCAATACCTGTAGGTGCTGTCAACAAAACACAAGTGTTGTCTGGCTGACGACACATACGTGACAGCAACCTCACTGCCTCATACTGAATAGCTTTCACAAGATGACTTTTACCTGTACCAGCTCCACCTGTCACAAACAAATGCAGGGGGTCTGGATTCCTGCCACAAGCCTTATCTAAACACCACTGTCTAACCTGATTGAAAACAGAGAACTGAGTGTCATTGAGTGACTTCACTAGAGCCATGCCATCCCTTCTACTCATTACGCCACTCCTCTTTTCCAAATGACAAATGTCTTTACAGTTGGCAGACAAATCAGGGATGTTATCAACATGCTCATCTACATTCTGCTCTCTGTNGTCTGTGCGATATGGAAAGAACAACTGCAAAATACTCTGGTGGAATAGTTCAGGACTTTTTGTCTCAGAGAATCTTGCATAACGTACCACTGCTGGTTTCGAACGTGTTCTTTTAATAATACGGCCACTGTCCTTTTGAAGTTTGATAGAATTTTTGGAATTCTCATTTTTGCTTAGCACACGATATTCTGAAACAAAAGATGCCAAACACATGTCATTAAACTCACTGTTGTTAGGCCTTCGCTTGTACCTATCAACTACACTAGTCATCCACATGTCTTCTGTAGAAACATCTTGTGATGATGCCTTTGCTTTTAACACGCTCAGAGGCAAACTCAAACGTACAACATTGTCCCCTGTTGGGACAAACACAACCTTTCTTGAGCATTCCTTCAAATGCATGCTCGGCACTAACCTATAAACAGCCTCCTGGGCAGAAACATCTCTGTTGTGAAGATATACACTACCCAGTTGCTTCAAAGCCTCTCTCGCACTGACATAAACTAGGAACCGACGGAGGAAGACTCGTAATCGATTGTTTTCTGGTTAGAGGGCAAGACGAAAACTATACATCCTTTACTATATGTGATGTGTCCGTATACGTAGTTGTTGTATGACCTATAGGTATAACCGTAAGGTCGTAAAGTTGTCACACTTGTTGTACTGGTTAATCCAGACTTCATTCACATCCCTCTTCAACACAACATGCGTTTTACGTGCCAACAAATTGCAAGCCCACTCGAAAGTCTCCTGATCTGTCCCTACACTGTGAAACAACTGCTCTATACTATCAAACTGCCTATCTTCATCTGCAAGAGCCTTTTTCACAACTGTCAGAATAGCTGAAGCTCTTTCCCTAAGTAACTTCTCTGAATCTTTCTTCGCCTGACACTCTTTGCACGCACTTGCATTTACGCCGTCCTTTTTCTGTACCTGACACTGACACTTCTCTTCTGAATCTTCTGCACTTTGGCCTCTACAGAATTTTCAGGATGGACTACGAACGGAACCTTTTAATTTGGCTGTTCAGCACAAGAAAAAAAACGTACAAAATCTTACTGCGAAACTTACGACGACGTGTCTACAGTGTTGAAGATTGTCCAGGAGTAGGACACTACCATTGAGTGTTCAATGTATGGATAGTTATTTGAGAACAACTTCCTCATCTGTGTTTTTATCAATATGTGGAGCATTCTCTATCCAAAACAAACTATGAATGTGTGGTGACCCACGTTGCTGAAACTCCACTCTATGAAAGTAATCCACAATCTTACCAATTGGCTCTGCTGGAGACATCAAAACCTCTCTAAGAAAACAATGCCAGCGGAAATCAAACATTCTCGCTGCTGTAACCGCATTACGTCTCAAAAGCTCGCATCTGTCTGCCCACTCCAACTGTTCAGCTGTCTCTGTCCTTCCTTCCTGTTTCAAAATACAATTTAAGAGGTTTTTCCACCGCATATCAGCAGATGAAAACGAACAAAACCACGTAGGAATACCTAGCTGCTGAACACAAGCCAACAGGTCCTTCTGAACTCCCTGCCAAAATGCTGGAGTACCTCTAATAGGTTTCAAAAACCGATATCCATCATCAATGACGTCGTCCAAAAAGTTTCTGAGGAGTAAGACATCATGTAGTGAGTGAAATCTACTGGGTACGAACGGACAAGGAAAGGAGTAACGATACCTGTGTGAACTCTCCACCTGCTCTAGCTCAGACATGTACTGAGCATAAAAAATGTACTCCACATTCTTACCAAACCTACCATCAGCATTTAAAATTCTATTATTCAGATACCTTGATAAGGTCAACCTATAGTTCCTACTCTCATGAAATGTATTATTACCCTGAGGAAATAATACTGGAAAAGACCTAGCTTCATTAGCTTCATCACACAACAGTCTAACAGGGTTGTTCCCTTCAGCTGGAGCTACATTCAAAGTCCCATCTAGGTACTGATCTAATGCCTCCTGACCGATGTCTATCGGCATCAAACAACTGTCCTGAAACATGCAATGTTGCTGTCTGTCATGCAACAACTCATCATCAGCCACATCTTCAGACACCTCAACAGTTACTTTATTAACATCATTATTCTCAACACACTCATCATCTTCCTCTCTAGAAAACTCATTTAACCACTGTTCATTAAACTCTACATTTGCATAATGAACATTCGTGTCTTTCAAGTAACGCAAGGCTCGCCTTACACGCACTGGATCGACAAACTGGTACTCATAATGACCTTTATAGGTAAGCTTACGCTTGAGCTTCACTCTCAACAATGACCCTTCCATATTGGAACGAGGCAACAAATTGTCTGTTTGGACAATATTTGCTGGAACACAGGTGACTGGACCATGAACTCCATTTTGCCCACCTTTCGGCAACGCTAACATTTTCATAAATGGAATATTCAAAGCTATCAAATGTTGTTCCAAACTATTCAAACAAGACAATTCCTCTGGAACTTCGTCAACGTTTAAATTATTGAGAACACTTTCAGGTGGAAACACACCTTTGCTTATTTTACAATGGCAGGTGTAACAAATCCACATCTCACCTCTAGATGAATGTAACAATATACATGGAGATTCACAATTGTCAGTACATTTATGTACAAACTTCTCTGTTAAACATCTCTTTGCTACTACAGCTGATTCCCTCTGCTGCTGGTAATCTGTTTTATCACAACTCAACACCTGGTGTCTAAACAAAATCCTATGACACACACAACAGATAAATTCTGGACCATCTTTGACCTTTTCTAAGAACTGTTCCATAACAACATCAAAGTGCTTCAACCTGTCTTTGTCCTTCTGTCTTCTAAACCTGTTTCCCACTGCAATGTTCCTCCTATGCTTTTCATCATGCCTAAATCTGTACACACTCCTTTCCTTCACTTCCTTTTTATGCTTTTCATCATCCCTATATCTATCTATACTACGTTTCTTGACTTTTAATTGATGCTCTTCATTATCCCTATATGTATCTATACTCCTCTTCTTGACTTTTAATTGATGCTCTTCATTATCCTTATATGTATCTATACTCCTCTTCTGGACTTTTGTTTTTCGTTGTTCATCATTCATATATGCAATTATGCCCCTTCTTCTTACAGTCTCCATATGCACCTGATCTGTATGATACTGCAAACTACTTCGTATTCTACTTCTTTCCTGTTTCATCTCCTTATACTGTAGATTACTATCATACTCATTTTTCATCCACAATTGAAGTTTGCTCTTCACTGTCTTCCTATGCAACCTATTTCTCATATATGTCAGCCTTTGAACTAACTTTTTTCTTTTAAAGTATGTACATGGTCTTCTCTCTTGCCCCTCTGAAACATTGTCTAAACATGTACCATCATTCCTTGTACTACGTGTTCTAATGTTGTAACCTGTAGAGCTACTTCCAGCAACTTTACAACATTTATAACAGCTTTGGGAGTTAGCTTCCTTAACACACATAACAGTTTCAAAATGGTTGCCATGACAATTCTCTAGATAAATTCCCTGATTCAAGATTTCTTCTTTTCTACAACTATATTGAAGCCAGCGATCTTGATAATAAGTAAAAATACTTACTCCCAAACAATCTGCTGCTGCTTGGATCTCTAACTCTGTTGCCCAACTGCCAACATACCTCATCCTCGACACACTAACATACTCTGAAACAGAAGAGAACTCCCTCCTCAGAAGACTGCTATAGACACCCTCATTCATCTCCATCTGCTTCACAACAGCAAGTCTAACAGTCTTATGATTTTCCTGACTGCCACTCACAGCTTGACTGACTGCTCTGAAAAAACAATTACCATCAGCAGCTATCTTCTCATTTTTACATGGAGATCCTAGTGGACCTACATCAAAACATGCTTCACTGACCTTCTCTAACTGAATTTTCAACTTCTTGCACAAAATGGTTGACACTTCCTTACTTATAGGACAGAACTGCAACTCTTTGCTTATAACACAACTTAAAAACTCAACATCTGAATTAGCTTCATTAACATCATTCCTTTTCAACTTCTTATTCACACAACTTTCCATTGCCTTCTTGCGCTTAGGAACTCTCTCAGTGCTGCTACAACTAGCTGTTGCCAAACTTCCACAGCTTGCACCCAAACCACTACCAAACACACCACCTTTGCTTCCCACACTTCTGTTTCTGATGACAGATTCAGGTACAGAAACACACACACCAACAATCTCAAAGAGCTTTTCATTTGCTGTTAATACTTCTGAAAGCCTGCATATGTGCTCAAATAGCTGCTCAAGACAACTGAAATACAAAACAACACTCTTACCTCTTGTATCAATAAGACCATCTGAACCACGTGCATGAGAATCAATAACTGCATACTGTCCACTCTGGTGAACAATAGCACAAGTGCTGCCACACATTGTCAAAAGACATGTGTCATAAGAAGAGAGCATTCGAGCTAATCCATTTCTCAAATTGATGTAAACTCCATCATCTATGAGACCTCCCTCAACAAGATTAACATCTCCACTCATAACCTGACCGTAGTCAAACTCAAACCTCTGCCCATGAACTACATACTCTTTAGGCAGCTCTGATGCAAGAAGATAGTGATTCACAGTGTCACTGATCAGTTTCTTGTCCTTCAAAGAGGAATACAACTTGTCCCCTGAAACAACAACCTCATCCAGGGTATCCGACTGCCATGTAAACACACTTTGAGACACATGTTTGGCCAAGCTTACCAGGCTTATAGCCATACACTGTTTCCCTCCGTTTTCGAAACGCTCATCTCCCTGATGAAAGGATCCATGCACATGATTCGCAGCCCTGACAATGCTGTTTCCCTCAACCTCAACTACAACATCACTGTCTGCAACCTCAACATCACTGTCTATGACTTCAACCTCACTTTCTGAGACCTCACGCTCACTTTCTGAAAGTTCAACAACACAACCTGAAACTTCTGTAGAGCTCTCCACAGCAACATCAACATCCATCTCATCCACAGCCATGGGCACAACAGCATAGCACTGTCCTTTCAATGACTGTTGCAAACCCCTAATGTGAAACATTAAATCGCCAAGGCATGTAGTAAATACAGCCACCGATCTACCACATCCTGAAGCAAATCCAGACCCATCTCTTTGTCCACAGTCAACAACCACAAAGTAATTGTTATGTTTTATTATCACAGTACATGCACTGTCAATACTAAATAGACACATGCCAGTACTCATCAAAACGTCTTGCAGCTTCTCATACAACAGAGCCTCTCCACTAGGTCCAACGACAATGTACTCTGCTAGGTCAAGCTCAACTTTCCACTTCCTGCCAAACACCCTGGTGTTCTGTACAAGCTGATAAAACCTGTTTTTGTCTTTCAAAGTGACCGAGAGAACCCGTTATTTTCGTATGTTTAGTCATCGGTGACTCGAGTGGAGTTCTACATCTGTGCTACCCCAAGTACACACAGGTGCAACCTTGTGTTTAATTGCAGCCACAACACTACAACATATGGCTGCATTAACATCAGTACGTTCTTCACTCCCTGCTCTAAGACTGCCAGAAATTACAGGTGGTGGTAACTCTTCACAACATACACAACATACAGCAGCAACATCACCTTGAGCTTCAATGCAGGATTGAGTGCGATGGTTGTCAGGGACCTGGGCAGGAGGGGCAGGAGCAGATGTTGAAGGCGCAGAGGACGTGACAGACACAGAACACACTGGGGAAGCATGGACAGCCTGGACCTGACAAAAATAAAACATGTGAATGTCTTTTAAAAACAACTAATATATCAAATCTTTCCATTAGTCAATTGAACTTCTATTTGCTCTTATTGCAATAGTTCCACTTTCCACTAAGATAGATGAACTGCAAAACATAATAACATCAGACATTGGACTGACAAAGAAGTAAACACAAACAATGATATTTATAATTGAAAGACTGTAAAACCACTCACCTCGACCTGAACCATCTCTGGCAAGACCGTGGTAGGTGTGCCCCGGGGCTGCACACTCACCACACACGCCTCTGCCTCCACCTTGAATAAAAACCAGGTACAATGAATGTCAAGCATTTAATCATCAACAACAGGCTGTCAAACCATCCAGTTTTAATAAGTTGAAACACTACCTAAGGACAGTATCAGATCAAACTTACCTGTCGGAAGGACCGACTCCTCCTGGAGACAGAAGCCTTCCCCTTGCGTTCCACCAAGGCTCTCTACAAAAAAAGGGAAAACCAGTCATTATATCAGTGGTTCACGGACACAACAGCAACATTCAATCTTACAACATATCGATCACAAAAAGAACCAACACACAAATTGAGTAAAAAATTACCTGCTTGCCCATGGGAACGGCAGTGCAGCCTGCACGACCAGCACCACCTGCAGGACCAGGTTGATGAGATGAAACAAGGTTGTTCATCTCATCCAACAGGGCAGCGCTAAACCAGACTGGGTTTAGCGGGATGGAACACTCCACCTAAAAAATCATCATCAAAAACAAGTGTTCAATTGAACAGCCCCAACTAACTTAGTTATTTCACAACACAAAGTAACCACACTCAGCTACTTTCTCAATACATACATGGTAAATCAGAGAATTACTAACCTGTGTCCCATCCATACGTTTCTTGGAAACCACACCAGAGGACCTAGCCAGCTCCCCTGATGAGTTTCTCTGTATTACAAAGAAGCATAGTTTGAGAAAACATTCACTTTAAGTTTTTTTATTACCATACAAATCTGTTTAAACACAAACAAAACCTGTCATGCAATTTACCTTACTGCCCCGTTGCACAAGTGTCCACTCTGTGAAGGGGTTCGCTCTAGGACGTGGTGGACCAACCTCACCCTTCACAACAACTCTAGGCCTCACACGTGGTACAGATGGCCTGGGAGCTGTCATCTGCACACGGAGGGTCTCTGGCACAGGCTTCAGGGTCTAACAAAGACATAAAAATGAAATAATCATTATTAACAGTTAAGGGAAATCTTCATATTAACACAGTTACAAGGTACAAATAATACTGGATTATACAAAATTACAATACAAACTCAATAAAAACAAATCCAAAAATAACACAATAGATCAACATAATAAACATAAAAAACACATTACACATAAACAACTTACATGGTAAGCAGCCTCCCAAAGCAGTCCTGCTAGGATAGGCATCCCCAAGTCGTCAGACAGGTGAATCTATTAAACATTGAAAATATAACATGTTAATACAACTTCCAACAGGAAACAGAACTTTTGCATACTTAAATACCAAATTGTACTCACTCCATCTCTAGCCCACAGGTCAGTATCGGCTACTGGGAAACTCTGCGATGCTGGAAAGTACTTCACACCTTCAAATGAAAAATGGAATAATGTATAAACACCAAGACAGAATTCTACTTTCAATTATGCACGCATGCCACATATATTATATTTGTTAGTACATCTATTATAACGTATGGGTATGCTCGTCGATGTGCCACTATGAGGACGGCCTCGCGGAGGACGAAGCGGTACAACGAGGGCTACGCTCCTCCCTTTAGTTCGTGGCGTTGGACTATTACTTGTTTTTGTGTAAACACATAATGTTTGAAAGTTGTCAAATGGAGCTCACATTTATTTGTAAACAATTTAAAAGCAAACATTATAAACAATATGTTGAACAACATCAGTAAACAATGATACAGTAACAGCAGCAAGCTCAAAACTTTAAACTTACAAACGTGGTAGACAAGTAGCGACTTGTGTCTTCGTACCTCTTTAGCCTCGAACGAAGAAGCTACCAGAACCTCACCCAGTCCAACAACGACCCGCGGTTGTTCTGGTGACGACGTCCTCATTGTCCTTGGAGCCGCACGTCGTCGAGACAGGAGTGGACCACGCGTCGACGAGGTCCACAGCTGTACTACGGTTTCCTTTAGAGTTCCTTTGGCATCTCCACGAAACCATCAGCGATGGCTCGCAGGTGGGAGTCACCCACGAGAAGAACAAACTGAAACAATAACAAGACAGAATTCAAGTTACTATGATTATAATTTACGTGACATGTGTATTACAAAATACAATCAAACATCATTCTTACAGTTTTCTCTGGAGACACCGGCGGGATGACCAACTTGTGGCTCTTCCCCGTCAGAGCTGAAGTTGGCCATTTCCTGACACGATGGCGCGAGCCTGTGCCTTCACCTGTTGTTTAAGCAAAACAAGTCAATAAATGACAATACGACAGATTGTATCATTTAGAAATATCACTTATAAATACATCAACATCAACTACAATATTACATAAGGCTGCGACTTACGTGCATCATCATCTGGAACAGGCCAACGGGGAGTGATGGCAAAGTCTGGTCGCTCAGCATGTCTCCTTGCAGCTGCCTGGGAACGACGGAAGGACTTCGTGCGAGGCATCTGTACACACATTGACAAAAATGATGATCAAGCAAAATAGGACACTTACAACACGAAGCACTTATGCAACCAAACACCTTCATAAATACATCTGTAAATAAAAAAAGCACAGAAATGACTTGATAAACAACTTACCGTGTGATGCACAAAGTCCTGCAGTCCAAACGGAGAAATCAGGTACAGTGTCCTTTCACTGACTGCAAAACCAAACACCATAATTTCACTTCATGATCCAAAGATACACAAGTTTATCTGCACAAACCTTAATTCTTTTTCACTTTCATGCATACTCCAACAATCAGATCTACTTATTCACCTTTTGTCAAAAATGGTCAGTGTAATAATGAGCTAACAAAAACAACATATATATTTAACAATTCACAAAAACACACTGTAACAATTTTACTATCCTCAAAAATATCTATATATAAACATATTAGCAAATATTTCATTTTCTCGTTCTTACTGACACCAACAATAATAACAAATGTTTCCTCATCTACCAACAACAAAGAAACACAAACCAAGTTTTGCCTGATCACATCAACACAAAACATTATCCATATACAAAACAAATACCAACTACAGTGATACTCCTTAGAACAGTCCCCCTTCCATTGAAAGAGTCATGCAATCCTCAGAGCTCCAGAAAACATTACTATCATTGTCATAACCTTACTTCTCACTTGATACCACTGGCAAAATAGATTCAACATTAAATCAAATAACCAAAGGTATCTACTCACTTCTCCCAAGCTTTGTAGGCCTCCGCTGAAGAAGTACGTCGATTTATAATCGATGAACAGAAAAAAAATGAGATATAAACTCTGGAAAAATGGAACCTAAAAAGTCAAAAAGATTAAAAAGGAAAAGGGTGGTAGAATAGGCTGGAAAGCCCAAGGGAGTCTCTCTGCAATCACTCAGATGGGTAGCTCGTTCGCCGTAAAAGCTCACGCGCAAGCTCTGAGAAGGATAGCAGAAAGACACCAAAGTCAGGACAACACCTGGATATATACCTTCAGGGGCGTGGTCAACATCAACCAATCACAGCTATGTGTTTCCATAGCCACAGTCATGCAAACAAAACCATCACCTTACACAACCAACTATTGAAATTCAACAGACGAGATACCACTCCCACACTTTCTTAACGACTTACAGCTCTGCTACCCACTCACACAATAGATCATGTGACAACCCATCTACACACCCCGAAACCCATTACCATAACCCTATTCAGACAATCCTGACCACACCCTGCACAAACTGGAGAATAACAACTCAACTCATTTCCACTGCCAAATAACATTAACATATGCATGTGACTGCACAGAGCTTTTGTTACTACTCATCACATGATCATCCACATAACACTTCTCTGCAGCTGATGCCACTATGTGTTAAGTCACCATTGTCCAACTCTCACAGCCCAACTTACCTTATTCCAACTCACACTGCATTCAACCTCACAAGTAACACAGTTTGCCAGATAAGACAAAACAATTTCTAAGTGACACAAGATTCACACAATAATACAATAACCATCTGTTTCTACTTTTATGCACAGCTTGTTCAGAATATTTATACTTCCTTTCCCTTTATTTTACATTATTACACTTGTACCTTTCTTAGTTCAATGCCATATACCATGTTAAGTAAATATCATGTTCAATAAAATGCACTAAACACACCTGAACTTTCTCATGATCCCTTCTGTCATACACTCACATTGCACTACATCAAGCTCCAACTATTTTAACTAAAACGCTCAGTTACAAAAATTTGAGATATAGCAACACAAGGATTTAATGTGGCTATACAAATGTTTGAATGAATATGCTATTTGATTGAAATACTTTTTACACAATTTCAAAGCTGTTCCTTCTGTGAAACTGTGAATGTTTTGTGCCACTGGAACCACTACATGTAACCAAAGGACCATTTTGACTGTGTCACACTTGATTGATACACAGGATTTTTGACTCATACATAATTCTGACAAATTAAAGACATATACTTAAGCTATACTGACACTATTGCCATTATTCTATTTCAACTCAAACCTGAAAACACATAAGCAAGGGTCTGCAACTAATAAGGAACCATTGTGTTTGATTTCACATGAATCCAATTAAAAGATCTGTCAAGATACATCCCTGGACATACCTTCTAAGTTGGAAAATTCAACTCTTGGTCTAACAACTTTTGCTTATGTGGTTGCCCCAAATTTATGTCTCGTCAACTCACACACTGCATAGATGACCATTTGGATCCAGGAAATATGGTCATTTGGCTGCATCTACAGGCCTAACTTACACTAAGAGTGCCTTCTGCAGGCTTCCTATTTCCATGTGCTCTGAACCCCACCTGTGCCTCAAATGACCAACGTGCCATAACCCCACGTGTGCCTCAATTGACCAATTCGCTCGGTCCCGCTTATCGCTGCTTGGCAGCTTTAATTAGGGACCGAGCAGACTGGGTCAGCGAGGACCCTCTTGTAATCCTTAGGATTATTAGGGACCGAGCACTGACAGTGTCAGCGAGGACCCTCTTGGAATTGCTAGGATTATTAGGGACCGAGCAGACTGGGTCAGCGAGGACCCTCTTGGAATCCTTAGGATTATTATTATTATTTTTGTTTCTTTAGTACCCAGTTGCCTCATTTTTCAGGTACTCCACTTGAGATAAACTCCGGAATGCTCTGCCACGTCTCCGTGAATATGTAACCGCTACTCAGGCGACATGTCTAGAAATTTTTAACATGCTAGCTACGGTAGGCACGGATTAGCCGCGCTAGCCCTTCCGTAAAACTTGTCCAATAGTTGCAAATTTTACTAGGATCTAAAGATCTTGGCCAGACCTTCAAAAAAGTCTCTTGGGAACATATAGAAATTCTGGACAGGAAGTCGGGAAATGAGGCCTGAAAATTCCATAATAGCCAAAAATAGGGTACCTATTTGAACGAACTTGTCCTAGGGATTTTATCCGATCAACTTCAAGTTTGTCATGTGTATGCGGAATATATCGAGGATTAAAAGTTGTACAAAGAGTTTTCATTAGTCTTCCGGTTTGGCCACAAGGTGGCGCTGACTGTTTTTTTTTTTTTGGTTTTATCGTATCGCCATGACAGTTTTTTTTCAGATAGATCTTTTGGAGGCCTTTCAGAATATATAAAACATTTTGTTACCAATTTATGGGTTACTGCCGATATTTTAGGTCAAAGTCGGCATTTTCGGAAAACTACCTAACTTCGTGACCTCATTACTCCTTTATTTTTAAATCCAATTTTTTGTTAACAATTTTTAAATTAGGTACTCCCTTAGACGCACCACCGGTATGTGGCCAATTTCCCGTGAAAATTCCGGCCGAATCGCATAATTCAGTCGTAGCTAGCGCAAAAAAAAGTGCCTCGCTAAATTTTAAACAAACTCCGATCGGCGTGAAAATTCTCATGCGAATTCCTCATGAAAAGACCTATCAGAAAATATAACACTTTATACCGAAGAAAGTTTCACGGCTTCAGAATTAGGCCACTTCCTGTGTAGCAAGGACCCACTTCCTGTTTGGCATTCTGCTAATTACTCCTTCAGTTTTTCTCCGATCAGATCCAAACTGCACGTATGTGTACAAAAAACTCATATGCTCCAAAGGTAATTTTGAATTTTTCCTGGGTAAAAGGGCGTGGCCACAAACGGCGATCAAATTTGACCATTTTTTGAACAATCAAACCTCTATATCTCTGGTTCGCAAAGTCGGATCTGGACCAAACTGCACAAGTATGTTCGCTGTCACAGCCTGAGTCCATGTAAGTGTCAGTGTACAGCGCCCCCTACTGGAAAACACCCAAACTACACATAGTTGACCATTACTATAGAAACACAATTCCTTAATTTAACATTCTTCTACAAAGTCAGATCCTGACCAAAACACACACAATTGTTTAGTGTCCAAGCCTGAATGCATCTATATGACTTTCATTCACGCAAAGTAAGGCGCCTCCTACTGGCCACAGCCAATTAAAAATTTGACTCTGTGAGTAATAGCTCCTCCCCCTTTATTTTATTTTTCAAAACAACTGCACAGAACTATCAAAAACATCTTCAGCAAGTACCATTTCTAAGGGCAAGCTCCTATTTTCAATACTTCCCAACTGTGTTACTGTCAAACTCTGAAGTGGCTTCATGAATAAGCTGGTCCCTTTAAATCCCTGATTTTTGGCCTCATTCCATTCAAATTTCATTCAAACTGTCAAGATAAATCCCTGGACACATCCTCAAACGTACAGGTAAAATCTCTTAGTCTTTTAACTTCTACTAACATTTTTTCCCAATTTTCTTGCTAATCAAATCATCACCATGCATAACTGAGCATTTGGCTCCTTTCAAATGTGGTCATTGGGCTCCATCTAGTGGCCAAACTTAATCTTTAGCTGCTCTGTGTTAACCCTGTGTTATGAAATGGTCACCACAATTGCTTCCTATTTTAAACTTATTTACTCATAAATTAAATGGTTCATGTAGTGGAAACATACTAGCCTGTGTCAGGATATTTTTATTCTTCTTTGCACCTTACACAATGTTTTCAATTCCTTTCCAAATAAATATTTATTTTCAAAAACTTATAGACAAACATTTGACTGTAAAACACAAGAAGAACTACAAATTCTTCTGGGTTACAACGGATGGAAGACAGCAGATTCCGAAACCATTAAAAAAACATTATTCAGACCATTACCCAAAATGCAACATAAAAGAATCTGACAAAATATTAACTTAACCTACATCAAGTTCCCACTGTATTTACTTGAATGCTCACTTACAAATATTTGAGCAAGAGCAGCAACAATATTAAGTGTGGCTATCCAAATGTTTGTATTGATATTCTATTTGAGTGAAATCCTTTATATCCCATTTAAAAGCTCTTGTTTCTGAAAAACTGTAGATGTTTTGTGCCAGTGAAGCCACTAGATGGAGCCAAAGGACCATTTTGGCTGGGTGACACTTGATTCATAGACAAACTTCTTCTTGACTCACACATTCTTCTAACAAATTAAAGGGATACACTTAAGTTATGCTGCCTCTATTGCCATTATCCTATTTCAGCTGAACCCTGAAAACAAGTGAGCAAGGGTCTGCAACTTTCAGGAGCCACTGTGTTTGATTTCACATGGATCCAAATCATGGATCTGTCAAGATACATCCCTAGACACACCTTCTACCTTAGAGGATTCAACTCTTGGTCTTACAACTTTTGCTTATGTCTTTGCCCCAATTTTATGTCTAACCAAACTCACACACTGCATAAATCACGATTTGGCTCCAGCAAATATGGTCATTTGGCTGCATCTAGAAGACCAACTTAAACTAAGGATGCCTTCTGCAGGCTTGTAGTGTCCATGTGCTCTGAACCCCACAGGTGCCTCGATGGACCAACGTGCCATAACCCCACGTGTGCCTCGAATGACCAATTCGCTCGGTCCCGCTTATCGCTGCTTGGCAGCTTTAATTTTTCTTTCTTTAGGTCGTCATTCGCTCATTTTTCAGGTACTCCACTTGAGATAAACTCCGGAATTCTATGGCACGTCCCCGTGAATGTGTAACCGCTACTCAGGCATTACACCTAGAAATTTTTAGCATGCTAGCTACGCTAGGTGTGGACTAGCCGCGCTAGCCCCTCGGAAAAAAATTTTTTTTAGCTGTAAATTTTAGTAGGTTCATTAGACCTCGGCCAGACCTACAAAAAAGTCTCCTAGGACCATATAGAAATTCTGGACAGGAAGTTCGGAAATGACGCCTAAAAGTCCCATTTTAGCCAAAAATAGCCTAGCTATTTGAACGAACTTGTCCTAGGGATTTGACCCGATCAACTTCAAGTTTCTCATGTGTATGCAACATATATCAAGGATTAAAAGTTGTACAAAGAGTTTTCATTAGTCTTCCGGTTTGGCCACAAGGGGGCGATTTAGTTTACGAACTTTTTTAGGAACTTGGAATCGCATGAAAGTTTTTTTCCAGATAGATCTTTCCAAGGCCTTTCAGAATATATAAAATGTTCTGTTACCATTTTATGGGTTACTGTTGATATTTTAGGTCAAAGTCGACATTTTCGGAAAACTGGTCAACTTCGTGACCTCGTTACTCCTTTATTTTTATATCCAAAAAAAACAATTTAAAAAATATAATACTTGTGGGAATCTGCGTGGTGGTCATACACCGGTTAAAGGCCACTTTCAAGGACGGCTTGGGGTTCTAAGTCAGCATCGATCGCGTTTTTTTTTTCGGAGCGATTTAAAATTTGTTTGAGGCTAGCCGTACTAAATTCTCATGTGCATTCTTCATGCAAAGACCTATCAGAAAATATACAACTTTATACCAGAAAAAGTTGCGCGACTTCGGAATTGTACGACAAAGTTCTACTTCCTGTTCTAACATGGTAGCCAATTCTGCTAATAACTCCTTCAATTTTTCTCCGATCATCTCCAAACTGCACGTATGTGTACAAAAAACTCATATGCACCAAAGGTATTATTTGAATTTTCCCTGGGTAAAAGGGCGTGGCCACAAACGGCGATCAAATTTGGCCATTTTTGGAACAATCTAACCTCTATATCTCTGGTGCGCAAAGTCAGATCCGGGCCAAACTGCACACGTATGTTCGCTGTCGCAGCCTGAGTCCATGTAGGTGTCAATGTACAGCGCCCCCTACTGGAAAAGACCTTAACTACACATAGTAGACCATTACTATAGAAACACTACTCCTTAATAATAACATTCTTGTGCAAACTCCGATCCAGACCAAAACACACACAAATGTTCAGTGTCCAAGCCTGAATGCAGCCATATGACTTTCATTCACTCAAAGTAAGGCGCGTCCTATTGCCCACAGGAAATTAAAAGTCTTACTCTGTGACTAATAGCTCCTCCCTCTTTTAAAATAAAAAGTTTTGTTGACGTGTCTTGATAGTTTTTGTAGAAGTCGTTCGTGGTAGAGATTCCCGTTCGAGGATAAATGTTCTTAAAGGTAGACCCAATGACAGTTTGAGATTTGTACGAAGTACTTACTTGACCAGCCTATAAGTCCCTGATATTTGGCCTCATGTCATTCAAATTTCATTCAAACTGTCAAAATGCATCCCTGGACACACCCTCAAATTTACAGGATTACGCTCTTAGTGTTTTGACCTTTACCAACACTTTTTTCCAATTTCTTTGCTAATCAAATCATCACCATGCATAACTGAGCATTTGGCTCCTTTCAAATGTGGTCATTGGGCTCCATCTAGTGGCCAAAGTTACCACCTATTTTACACGCATTTACTCCTAAATTAATTGTCCAATCAAACTCACACACAGCATAAATGACTATTTGGCTCTAGCAAATATGGTCATTTGGCTCCTTCTACAAGCCCAACTTAAACTAAGGGTGCCTTCTGCAGGCTTGTAGTGTCCATGTGCTCTGAACCCCACAGGTGCCTCGAATGACCAACGTGACTGAACCCCACGTGTGCCTCGAATGACCAATTCGCTCGGTCCCGTTTATCGCTGCTTGGCAGCTTTAATTAGGGACCGAGCACTGACTAGTCAGCGAGGACCCTCTTGGAATTGCTAGGATTATTATTATTTTTGTTTCTTTGGGACCTCATTCGCTAAAATTTGAGGCATTTCGCTCGAATTAAACGCGAACGCCATATCACACACCCCCGTGAATGTGTAACCGCTACTCAGGCCAAACGCTTAAAAATTTTTCAGATGCTAGCTACGCTAGGCACGGATTAGTTGTGCTAGCCCCTCCGGGAAAGTTGTGCTATTGTTGTGATTTTTAGTAGGTTCAAAAGACCTTGTCCAGCACTAAAAAAAAGTCTCTGGCCAACAAAAAAACTTTTCAACAGGGAGTTCGGAAATGAGGCCTAAAAATTCCAAAATAGCCAAAAATAGGGTACCTATTTGAACGAACTTGTCCTAGGGATTTAATACGATCAACTTCAAGTTTCTCATGTGTATGCGAAATAAATCGAGGATTAAAAGTTGTACAAAGAGTTTTCATTAGTCTTATGGTTTGGCCACAAGGGGGCGCTGAGTGTTTTTTTTTTTTGGTCTTTATCGTATCGCCATGACAGTTTTTTTTCAGATAGATCTTTTTGAGGCCTTTCGGAATGTATAAAACATTTTGTTACCATTTTATGTGTTACTGCCGATATTTTAGGTCAAAGTCGGCATTTTCGGAAAACTACCCAACTTCCCGACCTCGTAACTCCTTTATTTTTAAATCCAATTTTTTGTTAACAATTTTTAAATTAGGTGCTCCCTTAGACGCACCAGCGGTATGTGGCCGATATCCCGTGAAAATTCCGGCCGGATCGCATAATTCAGTCGTAGCTAGCGCAAAAAAAAGTGCCTCGCTAATTTTTAAACAAACTCCGATCGGCATGAAAATTCTCATGTGAATTCTTCATGAAAAGACCTATCAGAAAATATAACACTTTATACCGAAGAAAGTTTCACAGCTTCAGAATTACGCCACTTCCTGTGTAGCATGGACCAACTTCCTGTTTTGCATTCTGCTAATAACTCCTTCACTTTTTCACCGATCATCTCCAAACTGCACGTATGTGTACAAAAAACTCATATGCACCAAAGGTATTTTTGAATTTTTCCTGGGTAAAAGGGCGTGGCCACAAACGGCGATCAAATTTGACCATTTTTTCGTAAAAATCTAACCTCTATATCTCTGGTTTGCAAAGTCGGATCAGGACCAAAGTGCACACGTATGTTCGCTGTCACAGCCTGAGTCCATGTAGGTGTCAGTGTACAGCGCCCCCTACTGGAAAAGACCGGAACTACACATAGTAGACCATTACTATAGAAACACAAGTCCTTAATAATAACATTCTTATACAAACTATGATCCAGACCAAAACACACACAAATGTTCAGTGTCCAAGCCTGAATGCAGCCATATGACTTTCATTCACCCAAAGTAAGGCGCGTCCTATTGCACACAGGAAATTCAAGGTTTTACTCTGTGAGAAATACCTCCTCCCCCTTTATTCTATTTTTCAAAACAAGACGTGTCTTTGTAGTTTTTGTAGAAGTCGTTGGTGGTAAAGATTCCCGTTGGAGGATAAATGTTCTTAAAGGTAGACCCAATGACAGTTTGAGATTTGAACGAAGTACTTACTTGACCAGGGATATTCAGGGACTAAAAACCGGAGTACAGTAAGTTTACACATTCAAACTGTCAAGATACATCCCTGGACACACCCTCAAACTTAGAGGATTCAACTCTTGGTCTGACAACTTTTGCTTATGTTTTTGTCCAAATTTTATGTCTCATCAAACTCACACACAGCATAAATGACTATTTGGCTCCTTTCAAATGTAGTCATTTGGCTGCTTCTGCAGGCCCAACTTAAACAAAGGGTGCCTTCTGCAGGCTTGTAGTGTCCATGTGCTCTGAACCCCACAGGGGCCTCAAATGACCAACGTGCCATAACCCCACGTGTGCCTCGAATGACCAATTCGCTCGGTCCCGCTTATCGCTGCTTGGCAGCATTAATTTTAATTAGGGACCGAGCAGACTGTGTCAGCGAGGACCCTATTGTAATCCAAAGGATTATTATTAGGGACCGAGCACTGACTAGTGTCAGCGAGGACCCTCTTGGAATTGCTCGGATTATTATTTTTCTTTCTTTACTGCCCAGTTGGCTCATTTTTCGGGTACTCCACTTGAGATAAACGCGATCGACATATGGCACACCCCCGTGAATGTGTAACAGTTACTCAGGCCAAATGCTTAAATTTTTTTCAGATGCTAGCTACGCTAGGCACGGATTAGTTGCGCTAGCCCCTCCGGGAAAGTTGTTCTACTCAACACTAAAAATCATCCAAGTTTTCTGGAACAGATCGGGATGTTTTTTCAGAGACCGGTTGTTTTTTTGAAAACTTGTCCCTCAAGCCTTTACTCCGGATTTTTAAGGTTTTATCGGTTTTTATCCCATGGATAAACTTGCTTGAACAGGATCCCTAAAATAGGCTAGTTGAAGTTCAAAGAGTACATATACGCTTTTATATCGAGGATTAAAAGTTGTACAAAGAGTTTTCATTAGTCTTCCGGTTTGGCCACAAGGGGGCGTTGAGTGTTTTTTTTTTTTTNAGTTGTGATTTTTAGTAGGTTCAAAAGACCTTGTCTAGCCCTACAAAAAAGTCTCTGGCCAACAAAAAAACTTTTGAACAGGGAGTTCGGAAATGAGGCCTAAAAATTCCAAAATAGCCAAAAATAGGGTACCTATTTGAACGAACTTGTCCTAGGGATTTTATCCGATCAACTTCAAGTTTCTCATGTATATGCGAAATATATCGAGGATTAAAAGTTGTACAAAGAGTTTTCATTAGTCTTCCGGTTTGGCCACAAGGGGGCGTTGAGTGTTTTTTTTTTTTTAGTTTTATCATACCGCCATGACAGTTTTTTTCCAGATAGATCTTTCCAAGACCTTTCAGAATATATAAAATGTTTTGTTACCATTTTATGGGTTACTGCCGATATTTGAGGTCAAAGTCGGCATTTTCGGAAAACTCGCCAACTTCGTGACCTCGTTACTCCTTTATTTTTAAATCCAATTTTTTGTTAACAATTTTTAAATTAGGTGCTCCCTTAGACGCACCACCGGTATGTGGTCAATTTCCCGTGAAAATTCCGGCCGAATCGCATAATTCAGTCGTAGCTAGCGCAAAAAAAACTGCCTCGCTAATTTTTAAACAAACTCCGATCGGCATGAAAATTCTTATGCGAATTCTTCATGAAAAGACCTATCAGAAAATATAACACTTTATACCGAAGAAAGTTTCACGGCTTCAGAATTGGGCCACTTCCTGTGTAGCATGGAGCTACTTCCTGTTTTGCATTCTGCTAATAACTCCTTCAGTTTTTCTCCGATCATCTCCAAACTGCACGTATGTGTACAAAAAACTCATATGCACCAAAGGTATTTTTGAATTTTTCCTGGGTAAAAGGGCGTGGCCACAAACGGCGATCAAATTTGACCATTTTTTCGTAAAAATCTAACCTCTATATCTCTGGTGCGCAAAGTCCGATCCAGACCAAAGTGCACACGTATGTTCGCTGTCACAGCCTGAGTCCATGTAGGTGTCAATGTACAGCGCCCCCTACTGGAAAAGACCGGAACTACACATAGTAGACCATTACTATAGAAACACAATTCCTTATCATAACATTCTTATACAAACTCCGATCCGGACCAAAACACACACAAATGTTCAGCGTCCAAGCCTGAATGCAGCCATATGACTTTTCTTCACCCAAAGTAAGGCGCCTCCTATTGCCCACAGGAAATTAAAAGTCTTACTCTGTGACTAATAGCTCCTCCCTCTTTATTTTATTTTTCAAAACAACTGCACAGAACTATCAAAAACATCTTCAGCAAGCACCATGTCTAAGGGCAAGCTCCTATTTACAAGAATTTCAGAACTGTCCTTCTTTCAAACTCTAATGTAACTTCATGAATGAACTACTCCCTATAAGCCCCTGATTTTCGGCCTCATTCCATTCAAATTTCATTCAAACTGTCCAGATTAATTCCTGGACACACCCTCAAACATACAGGTTAAATCTCTTAGTCTTTTGACTTCTACTAACATTTTTTCCCAATTTATTTGCTAATCAAATCATCACCATGCATAACTGAGCATTTGGCTCCTTTCAAATGTGGTCATTGGGCTCCATCTAGTTATTTTTGTTTCTTTACTGCCCAGTTGCCTCATTTTTCAGGTACTCCACTTGAGATAAACGCGATCGACATATGGCACACCCCCGTGAATGTGTAACCGCTACTCAGGCCAAATGCTTACATTTTTTTCAGATGCTAGCAACGCTAGGCACGGATTAGTTGCACTAGCCCCTCCGGGAAAGTGGTGCTATAGTTGTGATTTTTAGTAGGTTGAAATGATCTTGTCCAGCCCTACAAAAAAGTCTCTGGCCAACAAAAAAACTTTTGAACAGGGAGTTCGGAAATGACGCCTAAAAATTCCAAAATAGCCAAAAATAGGGTACCTATTTGAACGAACTTGTCCTAGGGATTTTACTGGATCGATACTAAAGTTCTCCTGTGTATGCGAAATATATCGAGGATTAAAAGTTATTAAAAGAGTTTTCATTAGTCTTCCGGTTTGGCCTCAAGGGGGCGCTGAGTGTTTTTTTTTTTACGTTTTATCGTATCGCCATGACAGTTTTTTTTCAGATAGATCTTTTCGAGGCCTTTCGGAATATATAAAACATTTTGTTACCATTTTATAAGTTACTGCCGATATTTGAGGTCAAAGTCGGCATTTTCGGAAAACTCGCCAACTTCGTGACCTCGTTACTCCTTTATTTTTCTTAGGTTAAAAAACAATTGTTAAAAATTTAATCCACGAGGGAATCTGCGTGGTGGTCATACACGGGTTAAAGGGCACTTTTAAGGCCGGCCTAGCGTATTAAGTCAGCATCGATCGCGTTTTTTTTCACGAAGCGATTTAAAATTTGTTTGAGGCTAGCCGTACTTTTAAGAGTACGCATAAGAAGTACTTTTCTGGATTCAGAAAATATAACACTTTATACCGAAGAAAGTTTCACGGCTTCAGAATTAGGCCACTTCCTGTCAAGCAAGGACCAACTTCCTGTTTTGCATTCTGCTAATAACTCCTTCACTTTTTCTCCGATCATCTCCAAACTGCATGTATGTGTACAAAAAACTCATATGCACCAAAGGTATTTTTGAATTTTTCCTGGGTAAAANTATTCTTCATGAAAAGACCTATCAGAAAATATAACACTTTATACCGAAGAAAGTTTCACGGCTTCAGAATTAGGCCACTTCCTGTCAAGCAAGGACCAACTTCCTGTTTTGCATTCTGCTAATAACTCCTTCACTTTTTCTCCGATCATCTCCAAACTGCATGTATGTGTACAAAAAACTCATATGCACCGAAGGTATTTTTGAATTTTTCCTGGGTAAAAGGGCGTGGCCACAAACGGCGATCAAATTTGACCATTTTTTGAACAATCAAACCTCTATATCTCTGGTGCGCAAAGTCCGATCCGGACCAAACTGCACACGTATGTTCGCTGTCACAGCCTGAGTCCATGTAGGTGTCAATGTACAGCGCCCCCTAATGGAAAAGACCTAAACTACACATAGTAGACCATTACTATAGAAACACTTCTCCTTAATAATAACATTCTTGTACAAACTCCGATCCAGACCAAAACACACACAAATGTTCAGTGTCCAAGCCTGAATGCATCTATATGACTTTCATTCACCCAAAGTAAGGCACATCCTATTGCCCACAGGAAATTAAAAGTCTTACTCTGTGACTAATAGCTCCTCCCTCTTTATTTTATTTTTCAAGACAACTGCACAGAACTATCAAAAACATCTTCAGCAAGCACCATCTCTAAGGGCAAGCTCCTATTTACAAGAATTTCCATCTAGGTTACCGTCAAACTCTAAACATGCTTCATGAATGAACTGGTCCCTATAAGTCCCTGATTTTTGGCCTCATTTCATTCAAATTTCATTCAAACTGTCAAAATACATCCCTGGACACACCCTCAAACTTACAGGATTACGCTCTTAGTGTTTTGACCTTTACCAACACTTTTTTCCAATTTTTTTGCTAATCAAATCATCACCATGCATAACTGAGCATTTGGCTCCTTTCAAATGTGGTCATTGGGCTCCATCTAGTGGCCAAAGTTAATCTCTAACTCCTCTGTGTTAACCCTGTGTTGTGAAGTCACCACCTATTTTACATGTATTTACTCCTAAATTAATTCTCCAATCAAACTCACACACAGCATAAATGACTATTTGGCTCCAGCAAATATGGTCATTTGGCTCCTTCTACAAGCCCAACTTAAACTAAGGGTGCCTTCTGCAGGTTTGTAGTGTCCATGTGCTCTGAACCCCACAGGGGCCTCGAATGACCAACGTGCCATAACCCCACGTGTGCCTCGAATGACCAATTCGCTCGGTCCCGTTTATCGCTGCTTGGCAGCTTTAATTAGGGACCGAGCAGACTGGGTCAGCGAGGACCCTCTTGGAATCCTTAGGATTATTAGGGACCGAGCACTGACAGTGTCAGCGAGGACCCTCTTGGAATTGCTAGGATTATTAGGGACCGAGCAGACTGGGTCAGCGAGGACCCTCTTGTAACTGTTAGGATTATTATTATTATTTTTCTTTCTTAACTGCCCAGTTGGCTCATTTTTCAGGTACTCCACTTGAGATAAACGCGATCGACATATGGCACACCCCCGTGAATGTGTTACCGCTACTCAGGCCAAATGCTGAAATTTTTTTATGATGCTAGCTACGCTAGGCACGGATTAGCTGCGCTAGCCCTTCGGTAAAAGTGGTGCTATAGTTGCAAATTTTACTAGAATCTAAAGACATTGGCCAGACCTTCAAAAAAGTCTCCACCCTGGTACATCTTTAAGACATGTCCTTCAGCCCTTTACTCCGGATTTTTAAGGTTTTGTCGGTTTTTATCCCATGGATGAACTTGCTTGAACAGGATCCCTAAAATGGACTAGCTATAGTTTCAAGAGGACACATACGCTTTATATAGCTCCTAATTTTCAATAATTTTCTCAAAAGTAATCAGGAGGCCAAACCGGTCAAGGGGGCGCTGAGTGTTTTTTTTTTTGGAGTTTTATCGTATCACCATGACAGTTTTTTTTCAGATAGATCTTTTCGAGGCCTTTCGGAATATATAAAACATTTTGTTACCATTTTATGAGTTACTACCGATATTTTAGGTCAAAGTCGGCATTTTCGGAAAACTCGCCAACTTTGTGACCTCGTAACTCCTTTATTTTTAAATCCAATTTTTTGTTAACAATTTTTAAATTAGGTGCTCCCTTAGACGCACCACCGGTATGTGGTCAATTTCCCGTGAAAATTCCGGCCGGATCGCATAATTCAGTCGTAGCTAGCGCAAAAAAAAGTGCTTCGCTAAAATTTAAACGAACTCCGATCGGCATGAAAATTCTCATGTGAATTCCTCATGAAAAGACCTATCAGAAAATATAACACTTTATACCAAAGAAAGTTTCACGGCTTCAGAATTGGGCCACTTCCTGTGTAGCATGGACCTACTTCCTGTTTTGCATTCTGCTAATAACTCCTTCAGTTTTTCTTCGATCATCTCCAAACTGCATATACGTGTACAAAAAACTCATATGCACCAAAGGTATTTTTGAATTGTTCCTGGGTAAAAGGGCGTGGCCACAAACGGCG
>RPOG01003726.1:0-57362 GCA_008086565.1 Thalassoma bifasciatum | reverse complement strand
CTGTGGAGACGCAGACGAGATTATAACAGAGACGACGTGTTCTGTGTTTGATCTGAATCTGCTTCAGTAAATTTCATGAAGAGCTTTCTGCTGTTTGCTCAGGAAATTATCACATATTTGTGTTGTTGGCGCGGAGACGTTTACTTACATTTCCTGAAGCGAAGACTTTCTGCTTCACCTGAAGTTTTGTGAACGTCACATGTGTGTGACACCTGCAGATCTTTGTTCCAGACACGTTCAGGAATATAGGAGAAAACATACAAGAGCTGCAGTCGAATCTTTGAGGCTTTTTGAGGTGTGTGAAATATATAACACACACACCTGCCCAGCTGAGTGCAGTTCAGGCTGTTTTCTCCTGCAGAGTCAATCACTGCCTGCAGCGTCGTACTCTCAACCTCCTCTCTGATAAAAAAGTGACACACAGAGAAAGTGCTGTTTTGGCTGCAGGGCAGTGTTTTCTGTTGCACCACTACATGATACACACACACACACACACACACATGCAAGCTTATATAAACATACACATACGTGCAAACACACACACGATGATCTCTCCATCTTCTCCGTCTTTTTCTGTCCTGATGCTCCGCAGAGACTTCTCCAACTCCATTTCCTTTTCTTGCTCTGCTTTAAAAATCATTTACTTTTTCCATCTTTCCTCAGATTATAACATGATAATTAAGATATTAAAGTTTGGTTTCCATATTTAACCTCAAAAGTCTTAAAATGAATCATTAAAATCTGACTTTTTCTCTGGATTCTAACTTTCAAGTTTTCTAAAAAAAAAAAATCATGTAAAGATATTACAGAGTTTAAACACAACACCCCTCTTTTAAGAGAAAATTAACACACTCGTAAAAATATTCAGCTCACAAAATGGACAATTTATGGAGACAAAAGAGGAAAGTTAAGCAAAATAATATGTTCTGCTCACAATATGTTGAAAAAATATCTCACTCTGATTGAGTTTGTTCAGAAATAAACATACACTGAGGCACATAAGTGATATAAGTCTGTACACACTGTTGCAGAGTCTGAACAAACATGTAGAATTTATACTTCATCAGTTTTGGTGAGATTTACATTGATTTCAAAGCAACTCAGAAGCCTTGGGTTTTCATTATGAAATATTTTGAGTTTTTCGATGCTACATACTTTCCACTTGACTCCCAGAACAGCTAACCCAGAAAATACCTAGTACATGTGAAAAAGAAGAGAAAGTTTTGAATGTAAATCCTCAATAATCCAAACATGAAGAGCTTTTATGCAGATAGTCCAGGTGGTTAAAACTCAAATACTTAAATGTGTAAAACCAACAACTGTGAGAATTCATCTCTAATGTAAGATTTATTTGGCCAGTTTAAGTAAAGAAACTTGGACGAGGTTAAAGTTGAGGATCTGTAACGTTAGTGAATCCTGGTTGTGTCCTACCAGGTCTCATCTACCAACTCCAACCTCACCAAGCAGAGCAAACGTAACCTGGCTCTTCATTTTATTGATAGACTCTCAGGTTTGAACAGATCACTGCAGAATAACTGCTGCATGTGGACAGGAATCAACATTAGCACAAACACATTAGAGACTGTTTTAGCCTTTAGCCTGTGCTCTATCACTCTCCTGTTTATTTCTTCTGCTCTTCTGGATGTTTTCTGTCAGACAGTCCAGCTCCTGTTTTCAGTGTTACTATGCATTTATCTTGTGTTTTAACCTTTAGATTGTGTTTTTAGCCTTTAGCTCCTGCTTTAGCCCTTTGGCTTTTGTTTTACCCTTGAGCTTCACTTTAAGTCTCAAGCTGGTGTTTGGTTAAAGCCTTTAGCCTCTGTTTTAGCCCCTAGCTCAGGTTTTAGCTTCTAGTTGGTGTTTTGTTTTAGCCCTTTGTCAGGTTTTTGGCCTTTAGCCTGTGTATGGTTTTTCACTTGTGTTTTAGCCCATAGCTATTGTATTAGCATTTAGCCTGTGTTTTAGCCTTTAGCTCAGGTTTTAGCCTCTAGCTGGTGTTTTTTTTTTTTACCCTTTAGTTATAGCTTGTGTTTTAGCCTTTAGCCAGTGTTTGAGCCCTTAGTCAGTTTTTTAGCCTTTAGCCCGTGTATGGTTTTTCGCTTGTGTTTTAGCTCATAGCTATTGTATTAGCCTTTAGCCTGTGTTTTAGCCTTTAGCTCAGGTTTTAGCCTCTAGCTGGTGTTTTTTGTTTACCTTTTAGTTATAGCTTGTGTTTTAGCCTCTAGCCAGTGTTTTAGCCCTTAGTCAGTTTTTTAGCCTTTAGCCCATGTATGGTTTTTCCCTTGTGTTTTAGCTCATAACTATTGTATTAGCCTCTAGCTTGTGTTTTAGCCTTTAGCCTGTGTTTTAGCCTTTAGCTGGTGTTTTGTTTACCTTTTAGTTATAGCTTGTGTTTAAGCCTTTAGCTCTTGCTCTAGCCTTTAGCTTGGGCTTTAGCCTCTAGCTGGTGTTTTGTTTTAGCCCTTAGTCATTTTTTTAGCCTTTAGCCCATGTATGGTTTTTCGCTTGTGTTTTAGCTCATAGCTATTGTATTAGCCTTTAGCCTGTGTTTTAGCCTTTAGCTCAGGTTTTAGCCTCTAGCTGGTGTTTTTTGTTTACCTTTTAGTTATAGCTTGTGTTTTAGCCTCTAGCCAGTGTTTTAGCCCTTAGTCAGTTTTTTAGCCTTTAGCCCATGTATGGTTTTTCACTTGTGTTTTAGCTCATAGCTATTGTATTAGCCTTTAGCCTGTGTTTAAGCCTTTAGCTCTTGCCCTAGCCTTTAGCTTGGGCTTTAGCCTCTAGCTGGTGTTTTGTTTTAGCCTTTAGCTCCTGTTTTAGCCCTTAGTCAGTTTTTTAGCCTTTAGCCCGTGTTTGGTTTTTCACTTGTGTTTTAGCTCATAGCTATTGTATTAGCCTCTAGCTTGTGTTTTAGCCTATAGTCAGTTTTTTAGCCTTTAGCCTGTGTTTGGGTTTTCACTTGTGTTTTAGCTCATAGCTATTGTATTAGCCTCTAGCTTGTGTTTTAGCCTTTAGGATCAGGCATGTATTCTGATAATAGACTTTTTGAAGAACACTTGAAAAAGTCCTCACTGTCCCTTTAAATGAAATATCTCCAAACCTTTAAGATCTCTTTAAGAAACTCTAAGCATCTCCTCGATCGTCCGTCCGGATTCTTGCGTAGCAGCTTTTAGCATTCAGACAACACGCTGAGAAATAAAGAAAAACATGGAGGGAACAGAGGAGAGTGATTGTGCTGATTAGAGAAACATAAAGTGAATAATAAAACTCAAATCTTCTCAGCTCATGGAGGTATGTAAAGTATCTCCCTCCCTCTCTCTCTCTCCATCCGTCTATTTCCCACTCCTCATTCATTCTGCGCTCACATTCAGCACAGTTGTGTCGAATTATCGCTGGCAGCCGCTCTTCACGTGGGCCGAGTGTGTGTGAGAGTGTGTGTGTGAGTGTGTGTGTTGCTTAAGCAGTGTGTGTGCATGCATACTTGATAAGGACAGACTTTTATAAGCATGCACAATGCAGCCTCACACACTCTTATCTCCCACAGAGGGAGGTAATGAGGATCTCGCACACACGCAGACACACGCAGACACACACACACACACACACACACACACACACACACACACACACTCGGTTATCTCCCTCTCCGTGTCTCGGCTGACAAACAGCCAGCGAGGCGTCGTGCGTTTCTCCTCTCGCTGGTTTTTAATCATCTCTGAACAATGTGGCCCGGTGAACACGCCTCCTCCTCCTGCTCCTGCGTCGCCTCCTGCAAAGAGAGAAGAGGAGCAGCAGGAGGAAGAAGGAGGACGCTGCTTATCTCCGCGCGCTGACGGTCGGTCTGCTGTCACCTCCTGCAGGAGGACGAGCAGGCCGGGCCTCCTTATCTGTCTCTGAGCCAAGCTGCTGTCCTCCTCCTGCTTTTCACACACCTTCTCACACAAGAGGAGCAGCAGGAGCACAACAACACTTCCTCTGCGTATCTCTCTGCAGGAGAAGGAGGAGCCTTGGCCTCCTTATCTGGTGTCCTCCTCTTTTTGCAGCTCTATTAACTCCTGCGATGCCAGGAGCAGGATGACAGTTGGCCTCCTTATCTGTCTTTCCCAACAGCTCTTTTGCTGCAGCCTCCTGCAGGAGCACGAGGAGGAGGCCTCACCTTCTTATCAACCCGAGGTTTCCTCCTCGTTTTGTTTCTTTATCGCCTCCTGCAAGAGGACGAGGAGCGACGGCAGAAACAGAAAGTCACTCTGTCACTTCTTCATCTCACTGAAGAAAAAAAAGGAGCACAGCAGCAGGAGGAGGTCTGACTTTCTCCTCTCAATTTGCAGCTCTATCAACTCCTGCAAAGCAACAGAGAGCAGCATGAAATTCCGCCTCCTTATCTGACGACTCCTCTGCCGCAGACTCCTGCAGGAGGACGAGGAGCGACCGGAGTGACGTGCTTTACCTTCTTATCTTTCCGAAACCAACAGCTGGCCTCCTTTTCTTACTCCACCTCCTCTTTTACTCCCTACAGGAGTCACAAAAATGCAGCAGAAAGACGAGGAGAATCTGAGGAGAAAGAGGAGCTCCAGCATCATCATATCTAACGCTCCTGTGAGATGTTAAATGTTACTCCTGCGCCTCCATCACCTCCTCCTTCTTCTGTTTCTAAGCCATCTCCTGCAAGATAAAGAGGAGCAAACCTTGACTCATTGCAGCAGGAACAAGGAATACACCAAGAGGAGGAACCTTGGCCTCCTTTCTTTCGCCTCCTGCACGGAGCAAAGCACTTTCTTCCTCTTCTCATGTTCCTGCTCTTTCTTCACCTCCTGCAGGAGAGCTGAATCTTTCTTTGCTTCCTTCACGTCCTGCAGAAAGGAGCAGCATGCAAGGAGGTCCGTCCTTTTAAACTCTAAGATCACAGCCCGGCCTCCTTCTGCTCCTCGTGCACCAGCACCTCCTGCAGAAGGTCTGGTTTTTTTACTGTCTGGAATCAAAGCTCTCTTCTTTATCACCTCCTGCGGGAGAAAAGGGGAGCTCCTGTTTCTCATTTCTGCTCCACGTTTTTCCTTCTCTGCTTCTCGTGTTCTGGCTTTAATCATCCTGCGGCTCCTTTTCTCCTCCTTTCTCCTTCTGCACATTCCTTTTCTCTACAACCCGTCTGCTCCTCTTTTCCTCTCTGCAGCAATCACAGAATCAGAGCGAAAGGCCTCGCGAATGTTTGTCGGCGTTTAAATTTTGCAGGAAATTGAATAAAAGATGCCTCATTTCTCCTTAATCACCTCAAAATGTTTGTAAAAGCGTCTTTATCCGCTCTCCTGCTTTAACTCTGCAGCCATCTCCCCCCCAAACTCCGCATTGTGCTCCACTTAGAGCCTCTTTAATTCTGCCTTTCTGCATGATGGATTCTGCAGCATATTCATGGCCTCTGTGTTCCCCTCAGCGATGATAATGAAGGTCAGTTACTATGGATTCAAGGAAAAATGGTTCATCACGCCTCCTTGTTTTACATAAAAGTGCATGTGTGCATTTCGCCCGCAGACGCCTGAGAGCCGCTCGGTGGAGAAATGATCAGAAACTTCAGTCAAAGTGCAGCATTAACAGTTTACAGCGGACGAAAGCTGCAGTCGTGATGAGACGTTTTCCCTTGAATTCTTAATTACCGACCTTCATCACTGTTACGCTGCGTTCAATAAACACGCTCCACGTCTGTTATTTCAGTTTAGAGGGTTAAAACGCAGAATAGAAACAGCTTTTAATGGAGGACAAGATGCAAATGTAACCTCCACTTTACGATCATTAAATGCGCTGAAAACTTTCTCCTCTGTTTTGCTCGACGCCTCAAAGTGGGAGCAGAAGTCGAATCCTTTGGAAAATAAAATGTTGATGCAGAAACCTCGGGCGTCTTTGAAGCGTATTGCGTTTTTCGACCGCTGACCTTCTTATAGTCTGAGTTTTTAGAGTCCTTGTGTGGCACCAGTTCTCAGACAATAACCATAAAAACACATTTCCTACTCACTGATGTTACAGTTTAATATTTATGATTCTTACATTACAATCAGAGTCTGTTAGAGGAAACAGAATAAAGCGCATTTTCAGCTCTTTTGTGATACAAATACGCAAAATAAAGATGAACTCAGTCAGTTTTGTCTTTTTATCTCCAGAGGGTGCAGTAGCAGCTTTTGACCTGCAGGCAAATGATGCTATGTGGTGTTTTAAAGAGGGGGTATTCAGCTGTATTAAATCCTAAACATGGATATAATTCAACTTTTGAAAAATAGAGCGAGAGGTTGGACTGGCCAGTCTTGTTTTTTTATGTAAAAAATGTTTGAAAACAGCCCTGATCTGCTTTTCTTTAACTTCATTGTTATAATTTGACTTCAAACATTTTGCATTTGCTCACTGATTGTTCTGCCTCCTTGGAAATGTCTTGGGACATCAGTGCATCTTATTTCTTGTAAAAAATAAATCATCTGAACACTTAATTTAGACCTCGTTCACTGGAGAAACAAACATCTGATTTTCAGGTATTTCAAATAATTCTGGACCTGGACCTAAATAAGACATAATGACTTGCTTAGAGTTCAGTTTTTGCGGTGAAGCTGATTGGCTACTTGCTTAACATCTTTTACGCAGCAAAACTGAAATCTAATCAAGTCATTATGTCTTATTTTTAGTAAAATGAGTCTTATTATTAGCTCATAAAAATGTCTTATTTCAAGTTTCTTAATGACAAAAATGAGGTTTGAATTGCTTGTAATAATACAAAAAATCTGCCAATGGGATCAGAAAAATTTGCTTGTGAAGTTTCTTGAAATTAGAAAGATGTCTTCATACAAAAACTGTTCAACATTTTCCTGGACTTATCAGTTGAATGTGGCTCATATTAAGAATAATAAGACAAATTTTACTACAAAAAAGACATAATAACTTGCTCAGAGTTCAGTTTTTGCGGTGAAGCTGATTGGCTACTTGCTTAACATCTTTTACACAGCAAAACTGAAATCTAATCAAGTCATTATGTCTTTTTTTTGTGCAAATGAGTCAAATTTTTGTTGATATGAGCTATATTCTACAATAAGTCCAGGGAAATATCTCATTTCAAGTTGTTTGGAGACAAAAATGAATTGAATTGCTTGTAACAAGTCAAAAAAAAATCTGCCAATGGGAGAAGACAAAAGTTTCTTGTATGAAAATATCTTTCTAATTTCAAGAAACTGGCATATTTTTTTGGCTTTTTACAAGCAATTCAGGCTTAATTTTTATCTTAAAACACTTTAAATTAGATATTATTATGAACTGGTCTGGTGTATGTAGGTAAAATTAAGAAAAACAAGCCTAGATTTCAGTTTTTGAAGTGTAGTAAAAGTCTATTTATCAGAGGTGTAAAGCAAAATGTGCATCAAAGAAGAAAAATTAGACCATAAAGTGAAAGTAAAACCATCTGTGTTTGGAGAATTCGCCCTGACGTTTTCGTTCTGATGTTGTTTGACTCTATTTGAAGTCTCGGTGCTTCCTCTTGGTCCAGCTCTGAATGAAACTGGGCTGAATCAGGTCATTTTCGTACGGGCTGAATTATTTATCGTGTATCTCAGATTGGATTACTTTCTTGTAAAAATGTTGTATTTCTCTCTCTCGGCTCTGTAGATTTTTACACGTTTTGTTTCTAATCAGGTCAAAACGTCTGGAGTCCACAGCTCTCTCCTCCGTGGCGAGGCGCTGCGATCCATCACAGGTGAAGTGATTCTTAACTCAGTGATTCTCCGAGCTGCAGAGTGTGCAGTCTGCAGGTCTTCAGGAGTAAAAAAAAATCATCTCCAGCTGGAAGCGGGAGCAGATCCAGGCCCGCTGCCTCTGCCCGGTTCAGGTTTCTGGATGTTGGCTGGTCTTTATATTCCTCCCCTCTGATCTGCTCCACTTTCCCATGGTGCATCCTGCTGAGATGGCACTTCTATTTCCAGCAAACAAACACACAAACACACTCACGCACACACACACACACAGGAGCAGAAAAAGGGCAGAACAAACAGAGATTCTGCAGAGAGTGTGTGTGTTAGTGAGTGTTTGGAGGTGACAGGCATTGAGCCGCTTCCTTCCTCCTTTCATGTAAATATAGACGTGATTTATTTCCTAATGCTCACACAGCAAACAGCAGAGGAAGCTTTTATTAATAACGCACATATTTAACGGCTGCAGGGAGCCGCTCAGGTGCAGAGGACTTCGAAGTATTTGGTGAATTCAAATGTTAGTTGCTGGATTATTTGTGTTGGGATACGAAGCAGAAACCGCTTCAGTCTGCTTTTATGTCAACACAGTGTTGTGTTTGAGCGCCTCAGCCTGAGAAAAGCTGCTCTCTTTACATCGTGGCCCAACACTTCCAAAGCAAACCACAGCGCGTTGGGTTTTTATTTGTTTCTCCTGCAGACCCACTTCGACTCAACGCGACAGGTGTTAGAGCAGATTTGAACACGGCGTCTCGGTGTGAAGCAGTGTGTAACTTAATATTTAGAAATACGTGTTTGAATGCTGGGAAACAGCAGATGCAGGAGACAGACAGATGAAGGAAACCTCAGTGTTTTGACAGCGACAGAAAGTGTGAGAGCGCAGTGAAAGACAGAGATTTACTCCGATCATCAGCAACGTAGCAACAACTGAGGCAACAAGTCGACATGCAGCTCCTGAAGGTCGATATTAAACTCCTAAACTGCAGCTGTTGTTGTGTATTCATAGCCTGCAGGGGGCAGCACCTACAAAAAGGGGTCAAAAAAAGAAAATGTTAGAGGTAATCTTCTCACTTTTCAGCCCAAGCATACGAACGAGAATTAGAATATTAAAATGTATTTTTATGGAGGCTACACCAGGTTCTTTAAAAGATGATAAAATACAGCACGTTTGTTTTAAAATATGTTCTAAAATAAAATTTAAATTCTTCCTTTTTCTGGAATTCTGACTTTGATCTTGGACTTCTAGAATTCAAACCTTTCTAAAAGAATTTTAAGATCAAGTAAAAGCTCTAGAACAGTGATTCCCAACCTTTTCCAACTCAGGGCCCACTTTTAAGTCTCAAAAATGTTGGGGCCCACCTTTGGAGGATATTTTCATTTTTTTATTGAACCTTTATTTTACCAGGAGTTTTCCCATTGAGATATATATAAAAAAATCTCTTTTTCAAGGGAGTCCTGGCCAAGACAGCAGCACATGTTTCATAGTCAGCCATACAGTCAGTCACATAAAAACAATAACAAGAATTAAGTCAATAAAATGATAATAAAACAATGACTTTGTTTATATAAAATGCCTTGTTATTTGTAACAATGACCTGAAATGTAACAGCAACCCAAAATGTGATTAAAAAAAATGTAATAAACCCAAAATGTAATAACTTTTCAATAATATAACAGATGCTGAGCCCAAAACATCATAACTTTTTCCCCAAAATGTAACAACTTGTTACAATTCATTGTTAAGTTTCAGGTCATGTTACCAATTTGGCTGTAACACACCGTCTTATAGGACTATTTTTTATATATGAATATCTGAACATTGTTAATTTCCTTTGAACATGGCTGAGTTTTAACATTATTAACATTATTCTGTTTATTTGTATCTTGTATTTACACTTCACTTGGACCAGACTTTTTTGGGGGAATTTGGCGGCCCATTCGCAATACTTTCACGGCCCACCGGGGGGCCGCGGCCCACAGGTTGGGAACGGCTGCTCTAGAAATGTAACACTAACATTAGAATTGTAGTATTCATGATTAAAGTGAGTGTTCTAAAATACTACATGAAAATGAAAAAAAGGAGAATTCTACAATCAAAAACACTGTTTCAGAATTTGAGGTTGGACATGAAAGTCAAAATACTTCAATTCTGACTTTGATAACAGAGTTCTAGAATTCACAGGTGTATATTTAGTCTAAAATTAAGATTTCATTCACCATAGTTTTAGAATTTATTTGTTTTTAAACGATTCTGACTTTGATCAAAAAGTTCTAAAAGTAGTTTGTCAATATCTTTTTCTAGAATTGGGACTTTATTCATCAAAATTCTGGAATTTGAGTTATTTTTTTACAATTCTGACTCTGATTACAGAGATCTAGAATTTGTGTTTGAGCATGGAATTGTAGAATTTACATATTTTTCTCCCTAATTTCTGACTTCAGTTATCGAAATTCTGGAATTTGTGGGTTTTCTTTTTTTGTAGGATTCTGACTTCATTCATTGATTTTTATTTTCATTCTGAATTCTATGATTCTAGAAACACAGAAGTTGTTGACTCCCAAGTTATTTGTTTTGGGAAAATATGTCTTAGCTTGTTTTTTTCTTCCCATGCATCAATGTTTCCCATTGTTAAAGTTGCAATTGCATGTTTTTATGTTTTATTGACTTGGAGAGATTTTTGACATGGAGAAACCCGAACAACATTAGTCTGAAACCCTGAAAAGAGAGTTTCTGACTCTAAATTGTAACAGGTGATTTAGTATTTTGGTGCTGTGTCTGGTTTTATCAGGGTCATAAGTGTCTGCTCGCTCTGTTCTGTACTCTGTTGTTTTATCCGTCTACCTGTGAAAGTGCAGAGGTCTCTTTCCTGTGTTGAGTTAGAGCGTTACACTCGTCACCTTTCCACTCTTGGTTTGATGATGCTTTAAAGTCCACAGAGTCTCACAACTTTAGTTTCTCTGTTTCCGGGTGAGCTGGTCAGAAATCAAAGGAAACCAAACTGCTTTTTCTGGAACGTGGAACCAGGAGGTGAGCGAACATCGATTCGCTGAAAAGGAAAAAATCGACGGAGCTCTGACTTTACGTAACGCCTCCAAAAAACACAAGCGGTGACCTTTCTGACAGCTCCTGTTTCTGCGAATCTGCTGAGAATAAAGACAGGAAGTGTGAGCGTCCTCAGATGTGCTGAGAGTCCGCTTATTTCGGAGCGTTTGGATGTGTTGGAGAGGAGCCTGTCGCCTCGAGGCGCAGAGGAGCCGAGCTTCTGATGCCTCAGCAGCGTGTTGTGTCCACACAGTTTAAAGGACAGATCCGCAGAGGTTTCACTTCGGAGCTTCCTCCAGCAGGCGAAAAAAAAATGGACGTTTGTGACTGCTTCGGTCAAATCGGCAAAACGAGGGAGATGCATTTTACATCCACAACAGCGACGGGAAGGCTGACTTTGAAAAGAACGAGCTAATAGTTGCAGGTTTGAGTCCATGTGGCTGATTTCTTTCTGCATGAAAGAGGAGCTCAGACCCAGTTTGTGCCTCTGCTGGTTTGACTGGTTCAGGGCCCTGACAGCGCCCGGTTGCCATGGTGAAGCAGTATCTGCCAAAACAGGGATGCTGCTCTCTATCAGCCCGGGCCGGTCAGGTGTGTGTGTGTGTGTGTAAATGTGTGTGTGTGATTGAAATGTTTGACCGGGCATTGTGTGCCTTTGAATGAGGACACAGATTGTTTGGCAGCACTATTTGCACATTGTGTGTGTGTGTGTTTCAGAGTGTGTACTTGTGTGTGGCGTCCCTTCAGCGCTATAGGGAGGCTAATTGTATTTTAATTACAAAACCATCAAACACACGAGTAAGACAGCTACCTTCCACCCCCAGAAACACACACACTTTCACACACACACACACACACACACTCACTCAGACAGAGCAGAGTGTGTTCAGCCCGCCGCCTGTTACAACAAGGTGAAACTCAGGGGACAAGAAGCAAAAATGTGCGAGAAAATTCAGCTGGAAACAGAAAACTGAGTCATAATTCAGAATCTCATTTACATCCACACAATGAATCAGATTTATGTTTGTTTCTGAGCGACATTTTCAGCTGGAACTGCTTCAACAAAACCTTCAGAATAAGACGCTTGGAAAAAACAAATGAACTTAAAGCTGCAGTTCCTAAAGTGTCCACTAGAGGCTGTCCACAGAAGCATTAGAAACCACATACTTTGGCAGTATATCTATTTCCCTCTGGGTGTGTGTTAATAAATCAAAGTATATACCCCTTTTCTACCAGTTATTGTTTGACGCCAGTGCTTAGTTGGTTCTAATCCTGTTCTAAAACCTTGTGGGAGGAAGCAGCAGCTATGACGCTGGGGGTGGGGGTGGGGACGACACTGTTTACGTCTTCATATAGACGGACCTGTGAGTGCTTGAAAAAGTAGAGATGGTTTATTCAAGGTTTCTGGTGCTGTTTTGCTGGGCGCTCTGTCAACTACAGAGTGTGCTCACCGTGTCCATCGGGGCGGAACTCTGCCGTGCACAATACAGAGGGCAGATTAGCATTGTGGTCCGTGTAGGTCGCGACCATTCATTTTCTTACTTTGAAATTTCAAAATTAAAACAAATAATAAACCGTTTCCCATTTTTTCAGTGATAACACAAAATGAAAAATGGAAAATGGGCCATAATGTATTATCCATTATTTGTTATCCAGTTTAATTAGATGTGTTTGTAAGTGGAAATTAAAATTCAAATAATGCTCGGGCAGATTTTGTGAAGATTTGTTTAATGTTCTTAAAACTGGATTTGGATAATGAGCTTGTTGATGTCAGGGGTTCCCAAACTTTTCCGCCTGTGACAGCGGAAGCTTTAGAGACTGGCGACCCCCTGCTGTGGTACAACACTAATGGGCCAATCCAAAAAGAGACAAAAACAAATAAAAAAACCCCTGAGGATACTTCATTCAACTGATCAGTAGGAAATTTACCAACTAATGTGCACTTTGCTGTGTTCACTGCATCAAACTTCAACAAAGAAATGTGAAAAACAGATAAAACATTTTCTGTTTGCATAATTTTATATTATCTTCAACCCCTATTTTTGCTTTTATTCTTACAATGATGGATGAAATGTGGAATTGTTCATAGTTTTCGATTTTGGGACACATTCCACGACCTCCTATCGATGTCTCGCGACCTCCACTTTGGGAACCACTGGTTTATGTGATGCACAAAACTAGAAGCGCCAGGCTCTTCCCGTATGGACGGTCATTCATTGGGTTTAATTTTTGGGAACAACTCATACATGGGTCTGCTCAGTCTGCTAGTTTTACACAGAAGTTTGGAGCAAATGTTGTGGCTGAAAAATTGCTCTTCCTGTGTCTTTGGAGCTTGATTTTAACGAGGCACTGATAGAGAACGTTTTGTCCTGCAGACTGTTTCCTTAAATGAGATTTGATGGGTAAGACCAGAAGAAGAGATGATTTAAAATCAATATAAACGCAGTGATGGGATGAAATAAAAGAAGCTCTGTGGTGGTAACATGAAAGTTGATCCCAAATCAAATCAGTGTCGGAGAACACAATGATCGTCTTTAAAGTTATTTTTACGATCTGGATTCATCTTAACGTCTTTAATCAATGTGATATCGTTATTAATAAAACCATCTTATGTGTTAAATTTAACTTAAAGAGTCATTAAGCTTTTTTCTTCTTCTCTCTTTTACAGCTCCCCCACCGCCGAGTGACCTTCTCCACAGCCAATCAGGCGCAGGATCTGCAGGACGCGTCCCAGCACAGCTACTACGACAGCGGCCTCGAGGAGTCAGAGACGCCCAGCTCCAAGTCGTCGTCGGGGCCTCGGATCGGGCCCCTGGCGCTGCCGGAGGATCACTACGAGCGGACTACGCCTGACGGCAGCATCGGCGAGATGGAGCACCCGGAGAACGGTAAGACCAGGTGGAGTTTCCCCTCCCTCCTCTTTGCACCTTCTTCCTCCTCCTTCTTCATCTTTCCATCCACACACACACACACACACACACAAAAGCAGATACACTGCTATCTCTCACACCCTGATTTCATTACCCTGTGTCAAAATGCGGCGTGTCAGCAGGAACTTGGTTTCCCTAATCAGACTCCCACAATTCCCCGCGCTGTGTATACCTTCGTTAAAGAGGTGTGTGACCTCACAGCAGCACAACAAAATCAATATGCAACATAATCAACTCCCACGGCTTAACGAATTAACATCCCAATTATGTAAATCATACGCAGCCCAACCTTCCATCAGCTCCACTTATAGATCCACAGAGGGAGGCTAGCAGGGAGCGCGCTAACCAAATAAACCCTCCCTCTGTTCAGTGGTTAGCATTTTATCAGCCTGTCAGCATCATGTTAGCATTTTGATTTGATATGTCAGCACTGTTTATCACTTACAGGACAGCAGATTGTGATGCTAACAGGTAGCAGACTTAGCCTGTTTCTTTTGTATTGAGCTTTGTTAGCACAATCACACAAAGTAAACACAAAGTTATCACAAAACAGACACTACTACCAAATATTTATGTGTCTGTGTTCGTGTTGTTGCTGTTATTTTGCAGAATTCAGAAATTTGGAATGAACGCCCGTATTTATTTTCACCATACTGACTTTTGCGTAAAAGTTTTAAAGTTGTAAAAATCATAAAAACAGGAATAAAACAGTTGTTGCTAGCTGAGAATTAGTTTATCATGGTGTTGTTTTTGTTTGTGTCGGAGCCAAATGATGAGACAGACAAGTTTGGTTCGCAATGTTACTGCGAACTTTAGTTATTCCTTTGATTGTCTGACGCTTGTTGAGAAAGATAAAAGTAACTTTACTCTAGAGTGACTGGTATCGTCCTGTTTTTAATCTCCAGAAAGTTTGTGAAGAAAGAGTGGTTTAAGGTCTTTGGTTCTTTTCATCCCACTGTTCATCCGTCTTTCAGAGTTTATAGTAGATTCTGTTTTCTATTGGTCGGTTTGAATAGTGACATTCCAGAATTACAGTAACATTCCGGAATCAACACCAGATTCAGAGCTACAGGCGTGGACTGGAACACTGGTGACATTCTAGAACTATGGCACTATTTGAAGATTGTGGTAAAACACCCGGGTTCTGATAAAATTTCAGATCTGTGGTTGTGTTCTAGAATTATGGAAACTTTCTGACAAAATGGCAACACTCCAGGATACTTGTAACATTTTAGAGTAATGTTGTCATTCCCCGTAGCAATCCCGGCAACATTCTAGAATAGTGGATACATTCGAGAATTCCGGTAGCATCCAAGAATTTTGGTAGGCATTCTATAATTACAGTTACCTACAATGTTATGGATGCATACCAAGGTTCAGGTAACACTCTAGGATTCACTCCAGAATTTTGGTTACATTCCGGAATAATGGTAACATCCAAGGATACTGGTAACAACTGAATGTGACTCTCGAAATCTTGAATAATCTACGATTACTGTACTTTTCTATAGTTTATCATGGTGTTGTTCTTTGTTTGTCGGAGCCAAATGATGAGACAGACAAGTTTGGTTCGCAATGTTAGTGCGAACTTTAGTTATTCCTTCGATTGTCTGATGCTTGTTGAGAAAGATAAAAGTAACTTAAATCTAGAGTGACTGGTATCGTCCTGTTTTTAAGCTCCAGAAAGTTTGTGAAGAAAGAGTGGTGTAACGAGTAAAGGACTTTGGTTCTGTTTTCTATTGGTCAGTTTGACTAGTGACATTCCAGAATTACAGTAACATTCTGGAATCAACACTCCAGAACTACAGGCGCGTACTGGAACACTGGTGCCATTCAAGAATTACAGTAACATTCTAGGGCCACGGGACCGTTTGACGATCATGGTAAAATACCAGGGTTCTGATAAAATGTCATATCTGTGGTGGCATTTCCAGAATTGTGGTAACTTTTCTGATATAACAGCAGTACTCTAGAATACTTGTAAATATTCAGAATTTCTCTATCACTCCAGGATTCGGGTGACAGCCTAGTATTCTGGATACATTCAAGAATCGTGGTAACATCGAAGAATTATGGCAGAAATTCTAAAATTGTGGAAGCATTCCAGAGTTTGGGTAACATTCTGGGATTCTGGTTACATTCCAGATCTATGGCAACATTCTCAGATTCACTCCAGAATGTTGGTTGCATTCTGGAATAATGGTAACATCCCAGGATACTGGTAATAACTGAATGTGACTCTTGAAATCTTGAATAATCTACGATTACTGTACCTTTCCATAGTTTCGATCATATTTTATTATTTTGGTGTCATTCAAGAATTGCAGGACATTTCAGAATGACTTCAACTGCCCAAAAATCCGGATGCATTCAAGAATCGTGGAAACATCCCAGAGTTTAAGTAACGTTCCTGGATTCTGGTTTCAGACCAGGACTACGATAACACTCTAGATTTTTGGCTACATTCTGGAATAATGGTAACATCCAAGGATACTGGTAATAACTGAATGTGACTCTTGAAACCTAAAATACTCTAGAATTACTGCACCAATCAAGAGTCTGGGTAGCAATCAAGAATTATAGATAGATAGATAGATAGATAGATAGATAGATCCTGAGGGAAATTCACAGTTACATTACATTATATTTACATTCAGAATTACTTTAACATCCCTGAAGTTCAGTAACATTCCAAGAAATGAATCTAATAATCCAAAATTAGGGTACTATCACATAATTCTGGTAACATTCAGAATTTATGGCAACATTTGTGAAGTTATTGTACAAAAGCTCTGAATAGTCACACATTCATATTGTTGCCGGGCTGATACTGTTGATTTTCTTGTACCGTTTACAGTCCGATCGTTTTTTTTAATTATTTTATTTCTCTTCCTGTCTTTGCGCTATATCTTTGCTGTGTCTTTGATAAAACTATGGAGACATGTTCTCCTCATGTTTTGATGAGCATTCAGTTTCTCCTCTGTCTCTTTATTAATCAGCAAATGTGTTGTGTGGCGTTGGATGAAAGTATAAATATCAGGTGTTTCTTGGTTCTTCGTTCAAATGAATGAATGAATGTTGGTAAAAGTTTAGACTTCAAATATAAGAGAAGCCACGTTAATTAACATTTTCATATACCAATTTTGTCTCGAAAAACGTCCAAAAAGTCGTCCATGACGTGCCGTACATCCGTCAAACTAACTGCTACAAACATTAAACAGACTCTTGATTTAAAACCATTTCATCATCTTTCAGTTTCTTTCCACATAGATAGATATATGACACATATTCCTGTGAAATCCATTAATCATTAATCATTTAATCTCCTCTTTAAATCCTCTACTTGATGTACAGATCTGTCTTAATTCTCCGTAATTACTGAGACTGTTTGTTTCAGCTGTGATCTGCACACTAATCTGCCACTGAGCTGTGTGAGTCTGAGTGTGTGTTTCTGTCAGTTTTGCTGTTAAATCGATTAAAAACAAACAAAAAAAATGCTGCTTTGTGCGATATTGCAGCAATTAGAGGATCCTAATTAGATCATTTTGATTATTGATTTGTATCTTTAGTTAAATGCGCTCGTCTGGAGCCCTTCCTCTCTCCTCTATCTTCATTTTCAAGCAGCAGAAATACATTAATTCTTCATTTAAGGTGATGACACACTGATGAAGACGCTCTTATGAGTGTTCCTTCTGCAGATTCTCCATCTCACACGCCGGCCCTTTAAAGATAGTTCTGTGGTAGAAGAGTCTGATTCTCCAGGTATCTCGCTCACTGCTCTACACCCACACTATAAAATTAGATAATGATGCACAGTAGCTGATTACCGTGTCACTTTTAAAGCTCAGTTCCCCCTCTGGTATAAATAAATCACTTCATTTACCTGCTTTCTGGAGCTAAATGATTCATTAGACACACATCTAAAACACTCCGCCGCCTTTTTTTTTTATTGCTAACTTATGTCAGCGTTCATTGTTCTGCTTTGGCTGTTAACGCCTCGTTACCACTTACGCCAATTAAGCTAACTGGAGTGAAATGGATGAAACTGGCGAGAAAAAAGGAAGAGGAGAGAGAGCGAGTGGGAGATGGAGAGAGATGGAGAGAGATGGAGAGAGAGAGAGAGGTGCAGTTTAAATGTCATCTCTGTCTTCTCTTGTGAGAGCGGAGAGTCTGACTCTCTCGCTCTCCCTCCCTCTCAACCCACAGGTCGTACGTATGCCATCTGTAAACACAATTATTCACAGCTGCTCGCACGCCCACAGGCTACTGCCACCCTGTGTGTGTGTGTGAGTGTGTGTGTGTGTGTGTGTGCGTTTATGTGGGATAGCGATAGAGAGCAGGAGAGTGTGTAAGTGGCTCTATCTCCTCATACACACTGGAATGAGGTCAGGGTTATGTCGAGTGTGTGTGTGTGTGTGTGTGTGTTACACAGCGAGGGGATGCTGGTGTTGTACAATCTTCCACTTTGATGGTCAAACATGTTTTAGCTGCAGGTATTTTCCCAAGAAAGTGCGTGTGTGTGCAAGTGTGTGTGTGTGTGTGCAGAGGCAGTGAAGAGGTCAACAGATTAGAGCGAGTCTACTGAGGATTAACACACAACTGCAGATACACTTCACTCTCTCACTTCCCCGCTCTGATTCAGAACATAAAGCTTTATTGCCTCTGAAAACGTGCGTTCAACTCTTTCCAGATGTTTCTGAATTTCACTTTCCACATTTTGTCGCCCCCCGTTTTTCGATTTAACATATCGAAGCCCAAACTGAAAACTGTCCAGTCCCAATGCTGATTTTATCGACCTTTCACTTTCCTACTTCTGCTGTTTTTCCTCTGCATACTTTAGCTTTAACAGCTTTTTGATGTTCCCAACTTTGAGCCAAATCTGCTGCTGCTGCTGCTGTTTGTTCCCGGCCAACAACACATTTTCATTTTGTCCGACTAAATTTCATTCAGGTTTTAACGACTTTAGCCAGCATGTAAATATGTTCGAGCTGACTGATTGTTCTGCTAAATTGGCCTCAGTGATATCCCATTTAAAATTCAACAGATTTTACCCATTTCAGAGAAAAATGCCAGATGTGTTTTGTCCAACTGAAGCCTTGTTCAATTTTGGCTGATTTTCATAAATTTGGGAGGTTTTACACCTTTTTCTGTTGTTTTCAATTTGATATGAAAGTCTCAACATATTTTAACAGCAGTTTTGTATTTTTTCACTGCATAAAACTGAAATCCAAGAGACTGTTTTTGTCTTATTTTAATTTAAAAATGTCATGAGCAAACGTAACCTGGCTCTTCATTTTATTGATAGACTCTCAGGTTTGAACAGATCACTGCAGAATAACTGCTGCATGTGGACAGGAATCAACATTAGCACAAACACATTAGAGACTGTTTTAGCCTTTAACTAGTGTTTTAGCCTTTAGCTCGTGATTTAGCCTTTAGCTCGTGATTTAGCCTTGGGCTAATGTTTTGGCATTTAGCTCATTGTTAAGCTTTATAAGGTGTTTTAGACTCTGGCTCCCGTTAAAGCCTTTAGCTAAAATTTTAGCCTTCAGCCTCTGTTTTAGCCTTTAGCTCAAGTTTTAGCCTCTAGGTAAATTTTTAGCTGCTAGCTCATTATTAAGCTTTAACTTGTGTTTTAAAGTCCAGCACATGTTTTAGCATTTGGCACATGATTTAGCCTTTGGCTAATATTTTGGCATTTAGCTCATTATTAAGCTCTATAGAGTGTTTTAGACTCTGGCTCCTGTTAAAGCCTTTAGCTAAAATTTTAGCCTTCAGCCTCTGTTTGAGCCTTTAGCTCAAGTTTTAGCCTTTGTATTGTGTTTTAACCTTTAGCTTGTGTTTAAGCCTTTAACTCCTGTTTAAACCTTTGGCTGAAGTCTTAGCCTTTAGCATGTGTTTTTAGCCTTTAACTCCTGTTTAAGCCCTTAGCTCAAGTTTTAGCCTCTAGGTAAAATTTATGCTGCTAGCTCATTATTAAGCTTTAACATGTGTTTTTAGAGTCCAGCACGTGTTTTAGCCTTGGGCTAATGTTTTGGCATTTAGCTCATTATTAAGCTTTATATTGTGTTTGAGACTCTGGCTCCTGTTGAAGCCTTTAGCTAAAATTTTAGCCTTCAGCCTCTGTTTGAGTCTTTAGCTCAAGTTTTAGCCTTTGTATTGTGTTTTAGCCTTTAGCTTTTGTCATAGCTTCTAGTTCATTATTAAGCTTTAGCTTGTGTTTTAGACTCAAGCTTGTGCCAAAGCCTTCTCCTCAAGTTTTAACCTTTAGCATCTGTTTTAGCCTGTAGCACCTGTTTAAGCCCTTAGCTCAAGTTTTCGCCTTTAGCTTCTGTGTAAGCCTTTAGCTAAAGTTTTCGCTTCTAGCTCATTATTAAGTTTTAACTCGTGTTTTAGAGTCGAGCTTATGTTTTAGCCTTCAGCTCGGGATTTAGCCTTGGGTTAATGTTTTGGCATTTAGCTCATTTTTAAGCTTTAAAAGGTGTTTTAGACTCTGGCTCCTGTTAAAGCCTTTAGCTAAAATTTTAGCCTTCAGCCTCTGTTTTAGCTGCTAGCTCCGTTTAGACCTTTGGCTCAAGTTTTAGCCTTTAGCTCAAGTCTTAGCATTTAGCTTTTGGTCCAGCCTTTAACTCCTGTTTAAACCTATGGCTCAAGTTTTAGCATTTAGCTTGTGTTTTTAGCCTTTAACTCTCATTCAAACCTTTGGCTCAAGTTTTAGTCTTTGTATTCTGTTTTAGCCTTTAGCTCAAGTCTTAGCACTTAGCTTGCGTTCTAGCCTTTGACTCCCGTTTAAACCTTTGGCTCAAGTTTTATCCTTTAGCTCAAGTTTTAGCATTTAGCTTGTGTTTTTAGCCTTTAACTCCTGTTTAAACCTTTGGCTCAAGTTTAATGATTTAGCCTTTCCCTTAGCGGTTAGCTCCTGTTTTAGCCTCGTGTTTTAGCCTTTCGTCCATGCTCTATCACTCTCCTGTTTTTATTCTTTCTGCTCCTTTGTCCCTTCTCTGTCACAGTCCTGCTCCTTTTTCTACTTTAACTCCTAAACAAATAACAGTTTTCATTCTTTAAGACTTTATTCTAATATCAAGAAACTCAGCAAGCAAATTTTCCCTCACCTTGTTGGCAAAATTTTTTTAGTCATTAAAAATTCAGAGGTATTTTAGTCATTTAATGTCTTGAAATAAGACATCTTTCTGGACTCCAGCTCCTTATATCTGTTAAGCATCTTTTTTTTTTTCCAAACTCTTTTTTATTTAATTTTTTTGGTAAAGATACAGACACATCCTGCAAAAAATAGGCATCATATAAAATCGATACACATATTGTTAAGTACATAAATCAATAATAGTCGAAGTACAAAACAAAACAAAACAAAAGCAGCAATAGGAGTAATAATAATGATAATAATTATAATAACAATATTATAACAACAAGAATAATAGAAGTAACAATACATTTATATTAATAACAGTAATGATAATAATAAGAATAATAGTAGTAATAATAATATTAATATTAATAATAATAATAATAATAGTGCCAGTAATATGGAAATAGGAAAAAAAGAAAAGAAAAAGAATATATCTGCCGAATTTACCATTAAAAAAAAGGTTAAGAATACTGTTAAGCATTTTTAACCAGTTTGAGTTTCGGCTTCTGTCACTTTAAGGCCTCCTTATTCCAACAACCCCCTTCTCTCTGATTGGTCGGCCCTCTGGAGGCCTGTGGGGGGCGGAGCTATGTGCAGGCCTTTGTGTTTGAAGAATTGTGAGTATATTGTAATAGGGGAAAAAAACAACACCCCCTCTTTAACACCATGTTCATGATTTCATCATCTTTTCCCTCTGTTTAAAGATCATCAGCAGTTCGATATTTTCCCGCTGTGAGTCAGATTCACGCTGCTCTGTGTCCAAACAGTCTCATGTTTTTTTATTTCTTTCCACCAAACCTAATTGAGATTTGAACAGTTTTAGCCAGCATGTAAATAAATTAAACTCTAACTCTCCTGATTTTAACCAGCGAACACAACGTGTCAAACTGTGAGATGAGCCGTCCTGCTGTGCTGCTTCCAACCAAAGCCTGTTTAATATTTAACTGTTTTTAAAACATGTGATTTCATCATCTCACTTTGCTGTGTTTGTCCAGCTTTATTAAGAATCAACAGACTTTGACATCAATATCTTCTCATTTGCTGCCTCCAAAACGAGGCAAATCTCCAAAAAGATGTTTGTTTGGTGAAATGTTGACTCTAAATTATCCTGGATTAGACTCCAGCCCACGTATTAGAATGAACAGGATAATTGCATTAATCATTAACAGAAGAATAGTTACATTTGAACATTTCTAGCTGTGTGAATTATTATTCTCTCTCATGTTCATCATCCACATTCTGGTTTTCAGATGTTTTTTTTACTGAAAGATAAGGATAATCAGCTCATTTTAGGACTTTATTCTTATAAAATTATGCCTTTTCTTGTATGGGGCTGGACATTATAACTGGTCCACTGGCCCGTTGAAATAATGCACACAGTCATATCATACCCATACAATGACATACTGTTATTTTCAGCAAACTTTTCACATCTGTTCCTATGAAATTAACCTACATATCAATTAACTGCAGACAGCTCCTCTGCTCTCTCTCTCTTTTCCTGTCAGTGCATTAAAAACGTCAGATTAAACTACTGAACATGATCACAGAGCAGCCATTTTCTTGTTCATTTTACTGATAAATCTTTTTTTAAAGCCTCTGTTTTTTTTATCAAAAGCCAGGCAAGTTTGCCCAAAGTGGTGATAAAAGAAAATCAGCCGAACAGTTGAAGGCAAATGACGGAGATTATGAAGATGGAAATACCCCAGACAAGACCGCTTGAGTTGGAAAGGATACGATATAGATAATATTTTTTTTTTATTTGAGGCATAGATGGGAGAGTGTCTTCTTAACTATTTCCTTTGAGCTGTTAAACCTCAATATTAGTTAACTACAAACTTCACGTAATCATACTTTCACTCCTGCGCCGTGTGTCGTGATACCCTCAATGATCGTTCATCAACGTAAGATTCACTTTATTCGCTATCGCACGTTTCAGAGCAACATAATTTGACTTTCAGTCACATCTTGTCCAAGACATAAATAAAAGACAAAGACAAAAGTGTTTGTAACTTAGAGTTCCACTTTGGTCTTGAGCTTGTGTTTTGGCCTTTAGCCTGTGCTCTATCACTCTCCTGTTTTTATTCTTTCTGAGCTTTTGTCCGTTTTCTGTCACAGTCCAGCTCTTTATCTACTATTACACTGCAAAAACAGAAATCTAAGCAAGTCATTATGTCTTATTTTTAGTAAAATTTGTCTTACTATTCTTGATTTGAGCCACATTTACTAGACCAGGTCATAAAAATGTCTCATTTCAAGTTTTTTAAAGACAAAAATGAGGAATCAGTTGCTTGGAACAAGTAAAAACAAATCTGCCAATGGGATAAGATAAAAGATTCTTGTTTTAAGACATCTTTCTAATTTCAAGAAACTTCGTCTTGCCCCATTGGCAGATTTTTTTGACTTGTTACAAGCAATTTACACCTCATTTTTGTCTTAAAAAAACTTGAAATAAGACATTTTTATGACCTGGTCTGGTGAATGTGGCTCAAATTAAGAACAATAAGACAAAGACAATTTTGCAGTGTACTCCAAAATAAATCACATCAATCACACTTTAATACTTCATTCAAATTTCACAAAACTGGACCAGCACATTATCTTTACCTCGTTGGCAAGATATTTTTGTCATGTAATGTCTTGAAATAAGACATTTTTCTGGAGGCGTCCATGTAATGTTGCTCATACCAAGACTCAAAAAGACAAGTTTTGCTAGAATTAACACATAAACACTTGCTTAGATTTCACTTTTCACAGTTTCTTTTCTTTTAGATCTGCTCTCACTGTTGAGAGAAAAGAAAAAGAGTTGGAAAAAAAGGAGTACAAGAGGAAGGAGGAGGGGAAAAAAAGCAGTGTAAGACATGAAATATATGAACTTCAGTGAAGAACTCAGTGATAAAATCTGAACTAATGAATAGGTGACACTTAAAATGAATCAGTTAAAAAAATTCTCAACTTACAGTTAAGTTTGTTCATAAAAATGAATTTGTTCTCTCTACATCAGAATAACATAACAGACAAAGACTAAGAGTATAACATAAATATATGTTATAGTTTTCTACACATGAGCCCATTAAAGTTCCTTTGAGATGGAGGAGACAATTCACAAATAATAAAATGCTTTTTAATAGATTCTTTTTGCACCAGTTTGACTCCAACAAAGTCTTGATTGATTAACAATCTGTTGATTTGAAGAAGTTGATCCCTCAACACCCTTAATTTTCCACTATACCCTGAAACTTAAAGGCATCTTTTAATAAAGTGGTCACTTAAGAAACTGTGCCGTGTTTCGCTCCCACTTTGTTTTTTTTCCTCGTCCCCTCTGGTTTCCCCTCTGGTTTGACTGGTGAACACACAGACTGAACACTGAGAGTGTTTTGTATGCAGCTGTATGTCACCGCTGTGATAAGAAAACCTCAAACTGAAAATGTAATTATGTTTTTTAATTAAACATCCTTTTTTTTCCCCCCTCTCTTCCTCTCTTGTTGTTTTTTTCTTTCCTATCCAGCTGTGAGCCGCTTATCAAACCAAACCCTGATAAACATTTTTGACAGATTTTTAACCAGAAATGTTCCAGTTGGAAACCAGATCAGTAAAATTTGACTTTTTTCAACCAAACTCTGCTCACGATTTCGGGCGGAGCTTGTTTTTATCAGACTCCAGACTCGGAGTCAGGACGTCAAATGCAGCTGTACGTAATTAAAGTTCAACATTAAATGGTTAATCAAGCGGTTTCTGTAGTGATAATTAACACACAGCAGAATATGTTTTCATAATTAGTTTCTGTGAAGCAGCGTCTCTCTCTCTCTCTCTCTCTCGTCTCTCTCTCTCTCTTTTTTTTTTTTCTGGCTGTTTTTGCGTCTCCTTGTGTTTTCCTTGGCTGAGGACAGAATCGATCAATCAGCCGTGTGACTGATAGCTGATCGGTCAGATCTCAAGTGCTTCAGACAGATTGATGAAGAGCTGCAGGAACAAAGTGACTGCGCTCAAACACATTCACTAAACTGCTCTTTTGGACTGATTGTTCTCTTTAATCACACTTTATAAACCCGCGGAAGCAACATCCATCCTCCGCTGCTCAGGTTTGATTTCATTCGACGTCAAGTTTCATTTCGTGGAAAACACGACCTTAATTCTTCAAAACTGTGCCACTCCAACTAGAGATGTAAGAACCATGTGACTATGAAGTGATTTTGCAGCTATTTGTGGAGCTTTAAATGCATCTGCACTTAAACAGCACGTGGCCAAAGCCGAGCGATTTTTCTCTGATTTTAGTTTGTTCTTAATGCATCTTGCTCGCCTCTCCACCTGCTGTTATAGGTGGATTATCCACTTATATATAGTCATATAATCTCAATATAATCCAGAGATAATCTGGATGCTCATGACATGTGACCAATGTTCACTCGCTCCATTTCCGTCGCTGATAAAACACCAAGAAGAACATGAAAGAGGTCACGTTTTTACCTGACACCGTGATCTTGTTGACATTCGTAGCATTTTTGCCGCCTTGCGTCAGTTCAGAGGAAGTAATCAAAGGTTTTATCTCTCTTCAATCATGTTCAAGTGTAAGATAGAGAAGATCAGGGATGTCAGCTGCAGCTGTAAACACAGGACGGTGACATTTGGCTGAACTTTCCAGTTAAAGGTGAACTGGTTTTTACTGGATGAGACTTTAATTTGAATGTGGAGGAGAAGTTTGTTATTCACCTGACACATTTGCATAAAAGATGTTTCATTTTGGAGAAGTCTGGAATTCATCTGACATTGCATATCCTTTTGAAAATAACATGAATAAACTTGATTTTCTTTCCTTAAATTAAAAAAATCCAGCAGCACATCTCAGCTCCATGCACCTTGGTTTCTCATGAAGCCTTAAATATTTAAAGACATCTCACTAATACATGTTTGGCTTCATTCTAATGATCTAAAGTGCACAGCACAAAGTGAGTCTGGGAGTGTCTGACCACACTTAGCAAGTGCAAAAGCTGAGTGAGGAGCAGGGTGCAAAGAGTTTAGATGAATCAATCAGTCCGGCTTTATTTCTGGAGCACTTTTCATACAACACGCTGCAAAACACAACGTAGAGACACAAGACACAGGAAACAATCAGTAAGACTCAGCCTCGTAATGCATGTACAAGAACTTTCAAAATAAAAGACTCAATAAAACTGAAGCCAAGCTGAGATTATGCTGGAGATAAACGACAACAAAAAACTCAGGGTTCATGTCTTTATAAGAGACATTTTAGGAGCTGAAATTTCAAAATTCAAAGAAAAACGTGTTCCATTGAAACATCAACATTACTCTAATGCAAGAATGAAAACTGAAGGTAAAAATTGTTTCTAGCTTGTAGAAAAAGGTTAATATTTTAAGATAAAAAGTCAAAATTTGAGAAATCACAATAACATTATGCCAAAAAAGTGTGAAATTTCACATTAAAAGTAAAAAAATTTAGATAAAGAATAGTCTTAGATAAAAAGCCAGATTTTTTTTAATGAAACGTGAACATTTTGAAAATATTTGAGATAAAAAGTGGGAATTATGTCGTAAATATTGCAAATAAATTGATATTAGACGAATTATGACTTTGCTCAAAACCCTGAATCTAACACCTCCACTGAGTCTGGACTTTAAATACAATTCTTGTTATTTACAAACTGGACTTCTTAACCATATTTTTGGTCATCACGAGAGAAGAACAAAAAAAACATATTTGACTCTTAACTTTTCAAAATAATGTAAAAAAAAAAAAAAATCACAGCTTTGGTGATCACATGATCATCATGTCTGAAATTGCGATTTTGATCAGAAAACGATCAAACCTTTCAGCCCTAATTTGGAGCATTTATGAGGCACATGTTTAAGTTTTTCTGCAGCACACGTGCAGCAAAGTGGTTGCAGAAAAGTACCAGTAGATTGATGAATTCTTTATACTTATTTTGATGTTTCATCCAGTTTGTGAGCACAAAGACGTATCAGGGAGTACAGGAGCTGTAATCTTCAAAACGAGGGTATTTTTGCCACATTTGGCAGTCGTCTGAGCCCGTCGCACTCGGCTCGTCCTGCCTCTGCCCCGCTGTGCCCAAACTGCCCACACAGACAACACAAACATGTTTTCTGTGGTTTGTTCTGCACCGAGCTGAGAGCAGAGACGAAGCTCGATGTGACCAGATTCAGATCAGCTCTTCTCTTCCTCTCTCTCTCTCTTTTTTTTTCTCTCTTTCTCATCCTGCTCTCTGCGCTGTAAATGGTCAGATAATGGATGTTAATTCCATCAGCCTCATCTTCACTCTGCTAATGCACCCACATCCTGTTTGTGATGATGGACGGATTTGAAAAAAAGTAGAGAAAGCAGAAGCTGGAGTGACGAGGAGGAGGAGGAGGAGGAGGTGGAGAGGGGGATTGTGGGATTTGATTGCATGTGGTGGAGAGAGGAAGAGAAGAAAGAAGTGATGTAGAGGGAGGAAGAGAGCGAGGAATCTGCTGCTCGACACCGATGGCTGCAGGATAATGAGCCGATTTATGACGTGTGTGTGTGTGTGTGTGAGCATGCAATCTTATCTTTAGCTCAAACCACATGCAAACATACTGTTTTTGCACACACACACACTCAACCTCTTTAGCAGCTGATTGCATCATGGAGCTGTAGTAATCGCTGCACACACACACAAATATACACACACACACACACACACTTACAGAGGTTTTTTCTATCTCAGCTCTTAATCAGCCACCGGTTTGATTTCCAGATAAACTGTAAAAACAGAAAATGCAAGATGACATCAGGCTGCAGTCACGTCTGCTCACACATGTGTTGTGTGTTACTCCGACCCTGAGCTTCAAGACAAAGTGTGTGTCGTCTTCTCCTGATTATATGTTACAGAAATATGTGGATTACATAGTGACACTTAATGCGTTCCTGCACCTTCTGTCAGATAGAAACTCTTTACATATGCATTGTTTTCTCGTCGCTGATAAAACCACGCCTGTTTCCACCGTCAGACTCGGCGCCACAGAGAGATCATTTTGTTCCAAATCAATGAATCCATTTCCAATTTATCTGCTTTTCTTTTCACACGCAGAGAGAGAGAAAAGAAATAAGAATAGCTCTCATCGAGGAGTAGAAGTAAAGACTGCATGATAAAACCTTTTTAGGTACCTGAGTTTGAGCACTTCTCAGCCGCTGAAGAGGATTCATAAAATCAAAGACTCTCTCTCAGAGCGAAATCTTTGTCTGCTTATTTTGCTGAGTCATCTTACCTTCACCTGACGACTTCATCTGTAGACGACATTATGTGAGACACTTCATATTAAGAAATGACTTTTATGGATATGATTTCAGGGATTTTTTACAGTGTAAAACTTCACAGATTAATTATTTTTGAAGATAATGGCTTTGCAATACCATACAATTTCATTCTTTACCATGCAAAACTACAAAACATCATCACACTATATGTTTGGTCATGTGACAACAAGACACTATCTGACGTTATGATGCTGTGCTATGTCCAGCTGCTTAGTTTATGTATACACACATATAAACGTTATGTTACATCATGCTCGTTTCTGTCCCGCAATACCACACCACACAATGCAAGATTGCACTATCCTGTATTAAGTCAGATCTAGGAACTTCATGGAACATAAAAAAACATTTTGAAGACGTGTTACGTTATATTTTCCTGTTACACGTTAGGTTAAGCATTTCCACATTATGCTAGAACCTATTCCAACTCAGGGCCTACTCTAATCAGAATCAGAATCACTTTATTTTTTCTCCCGTCAAAAGAAATTAGCGTTGCAGCCCAAACACGCAAAGGACAAGATAGACAATGACAATAAGACCCGATTAAAAGTCTAAAATACAGGAATGATGCACATCACAATGACTGACAAGAGATAGGATAAGACAGTGGTTCCCAAAGTGGGGGTCAGGACCCTTTGGGGTGTCGCGAGACATCGATAGGGGGTCATGGAATGTGTCCCAAAATCGAAAACTATGAACAATTCATGAACATTTTATCCATTATTGTGAGAATAAAAGCAAAAATTGGGGTGAAAGATAGTATAAAATTATGCAAACAGAAAATGTTTTATCTGTTTTTCACATTTCTTTGTTCAAGTTTGATGCCGTGAACTCAGAAAAGTGCACATTAGTCTGTGAATTTTCTATCGATCTGTTAAATTAAGTATCCTCAGGGAGGGTTTTGTTGGTTTTTGTCTGTTTTTGGATTGTCCCGTTAGTGTTGTACCACAGGAGGGGGTTGCCAGTCCCTAACGCTGCTATTTTGGGGGTCACAGGTGGAAAAGTTTGGGAACCCCTGGGATAAGAAACACCATACATATATAAAAGGGATAACCATGTTCAGACCAGAGCTCAAGCCAAAAAATGGAAAGTAACATACATGTAAATGCAGAAAAGTGCAAAGTGTGAAAGTGCATATGGGGCAACAATGATAATAGTGCAAGAGAAACATGAGCAAACAAAAAACTAATTGCCATTAAGTAAATTTATTGCATTCCCTAGTGCAATAAAGAGCCCTGAAATCTTTTAGTCCTCCTCCTAGGAGCCCCATTTCAAAAACAAATTAACAATTACAATTACAAAAATTTAAAAAAAATTTAAAATTAAACAATTACAAAAACATTTCAACGCTAAATTTTATGTTAAGTTTCTGCATTATGCTTTCATCACCTAGTTTTATTACACTACACTGAACAACATTCAGCCATGTAACGCCACATTTTTTCAGACTATTACATTATGATATGCTGCATTACCTGTTACTTTTCAATATGAAACATCCAAATTCCAATTTATTTATATTTATACACCCCTACTAAGTTTATTATACATGTACACTGCTGTACATTATGTCATTTCTGAACATGTGATGCCACTTTATACCAGTCTATGTTATGTTACACTATGCTGTGTAACTTTTTCAACAGGAAACACTATAAATTAGTACTCACATATTTTATTTATGTTCATACATTATGTTTTGGTAATTTAAGCAATAATACAGCACACTTTGAAACCTTTTGTCTTGGACTTGAGTTCTGCACGTGCTCAGTTGTAGTGTAGAGTAATAAAATTTGATCTAACATTAAGTTTCATGCAACCTCAGGATAACAGATATTAAATAACACAGGAATACAGCACATGCAAGAGAAAGATAATGAATAAAAGTGATGTTATTGGATAAATGATGTTATTGGATAAATGGATAGATGATGTTTTTATAAGCGAACATTACGTTTCACCAGCTGCTTCCTCAAATTTTCCCACCATACTTTTTATTCAGCTTTCTGCAAATTAAACTTTGACTGTAATCTTTAAACATCCAGCTCCACTCAGCGCATGAGTGTGAAAACTTTTGAGTGGTTGGATAAAATAAAAGGCTGTTGCATCAGCGAGCTGCAAAGTTTTCAGAGTCTGTTGCACATTTTTGAATCAGGCTTTACGAGTGGGAGAGAAAGAGTCCAGATTTGAAACACAGGCTGAGAGAGAGCGATAGAGAGAGAAGAAAGGGTGAAAAAAAAAGTCTGACTTTGATGTGGAATTGATAAGATAGTCTCCCTTTAAAGATAGAGTGGGAAATAGAGAAAAAGACGAGGCCAATGGAGGAGGTCATGTGTTTTTCTCACTGAAGCGTATCGCCTCAATCTGTCTCCCGCTCTCCTACAAGAGGCCTCCGCTCTCTGACTCCTCTCTCTCCTCCTCAGGGATCCTCAATCCCTTCTTTTGCAACCTCTCATCCCTCCTCCTCCTCCTCGCTCGCCCCCCTCCTCTCTCCTGTGGGTGATGATGGGGGTCCAACGGTTCCCGTCCAGCCTGTCAGAAACTCCCCAGACAAAAACCTGAATTTTCCACAAACACTCTCTGGCGTATTATTTTTGGTTTTTTTTTCCTGAACTCATAAAGACTTTACATCCAAAGGTTCAGTTATTCACAGCAGCACTCAATGTTCTGCAGCTTGCAGCAGTTCGCAAGCAAAAATAAACTTTTCATGTTCCATATTAATGAAGCACGCAGCCTATTTTGCAGCAGCATATGCAGGATCACATGGAGAGAGCTCAACAAGGCCAGGCGGGTTATGGATGAGGAAGTGTTTTTTTTAAAAGTCCTAAAGGACCAAGGGTCAGAGCGAGTTCACGAAGTGGAGTCAAAGTTTTTAGAGCTGCTGAGTCAGTTTAAGAAATACTTAAAGAAGTTAGAGTCGTCTTTAGGGAGGAGCTGATGAGGAAGTCGGGGTTTCAGGGTTCACAGAGAAGTTTCAAGGGTCGATGGTGTTTTATTGTCTGAAAACGACTCTTTAAGGAAAGTTCTGATGATCAGGGAGTCACTTAGGATGTTAAATGGTGCCATCGGGTGTTGGAGAAATCTGGTAAAGGCGTCAAAAATAACCCTACGAGGTTACAGGGATCATACGGAGGGTGAAAGAAAACATCAGAGTCATTTAATCTTCACAAGCTGTGTTTTCATGACACTTTCTGAGGTTTCAATCAAGTTGTGCCTTGCTGGTGTATAATGCAAAAAGCTAGACTTAAAAAACGAGAAAAAATATACAAAATATTCATGAGATTTTGAAAAGGGTCAAAATACAACTTCAACCAACTGTAGTGATATGACAAACCACCAATCAAGGTGGTAGAATATGTTTTTAAAAAATATTTCTATCAGGTTTTTTAAGAAACTATTTCTCATTTTGATGAGATAGAGGTTTTTTAACTCATGTATTAAATATGATATGTTTGGCTTTATAGGGTTAAGGAGGCATAAAACCAAATCTTTCACAGAACTTAATCCAAAAACACTTCACGGTGGAAACACAGGAAGTCGAGCTTCTTCTTTTGCATGAAGTCATCGAGCCAAGTGGAAAGAAGTCTGTTGTTCTCGAGTGCCAGGAACTGTTTCTAAGAGGTTTTATTTGTGGTAGCGGTTAATAAAGCAGCCCTGAAAAAGGTTCCTGTGTTTGCTGCTGATAACCCAGATTCTTCAGGTATCCATGATGAGCTTCTCAGTGTTTAAATTATCATCCTACAAAGCACAACAGGCAGCTCATTTCTTATTTTGGCCTCTGCTTACTTTGCAAAAACCCGTTTACTGACTAATCATGGAGGGAGGCATGAGCCGGACACACACAAACACACACACACACACACCACTTCATGTACACGCTCATTAGGGCCTGTAGTGTTACACCACTTCATGCTGAGGAAAGAGGCTAAGTGTTCAAATCCTTCCACACACACACGTAAACACACACACACACACACACATGCTCGCTCTCAGCGTTACATAATGATGTAAGCAGCAGTCCATAGTTTTGGAAGTGGGACACTCGCAGAGAGACGGTCTGACGAAACCACGGTCCTGAGGATGTGTGTGTGTATGTATAGCTTCACAAGTGTGTGTGTGTTTGTAGGTTCTTCAGTGTGTGCATGTGTGTATATCTGCTCCTCATTAGCTAGTAGATAAAAGGAGTGTGTGGAGCGATAGAAGAGGTGATTCCTCCCTGTGGAACCATACCTTCCTCTCTGTTTATTATTTGTATCGCTGAGTATGTGTGAGTGTGTGTGTGAGTGTGTGTGTGTGAGTGTGTGTGATGTCAAGAAGCTTTATAGTAACAGGCGGCGTTCTTTGGATGCCCTCTCTCGTCCCCGGGGAGGGAGGGAGAGAGCGAGGGAGGGCGGTGGATTTATTTTTCCAGGTCTGTTGTTTATTTGAGCTTATCTGTGGTGGCCGCTGTACACTACAGAAGGAGGTGTGTGTGTGTGTGTGAATGAATTTGTGTGTGTGTTTTTGAATTTGGCAGTAGCTGTAAATCGGAGCAGGGCCAGCATTCGACTGATGAACAACAGCGAGGATGCTGGGAGCTGCAGCACACGCCGCGGTGTGTCCGTGATTGGGTTATTCTGCTGCTGCTGTTGTTGTCGTCGTGAGGAACAGATAGTGTGTGTGTGTGTGTGTGTGTGTGTGTGTGTGTGTGTTTGTCCTGTCGGCTCGTGTTCCTCTGAGGCTCCGGGGTCGTTCGGTTCCAGAGTTCCTTTAAGGGCCTCAGGTGGAGCAAAGGTTCCAGGGCTCATTAAGATTATTACAAAGTTCCTTTGTTCCCATGAAGAGGTTCCTGCGGACCTCAAATGTTTCTCGTGGTGTGAAAGTTTCACTGTTGGGACTGAGACCTCGAAGCATCAGCGAGGTCACAGGAGACGTGTCATAACTGGCTAACGGGGTTTGAGGGGTCAGTGAACATAAGATTGGGGTGTTGGGAATCATTCCTCACACCATGAAGAGATTTCTTCTTAGGTTTGTGAGGAGGCAGCTTGAAGAGTGTATGACCTGTATGCGAAACAGCACACATGAAGAGGGAAAATGTGTTGTTCCTAGGAGTGAGTATTGGCAAGAACCTCACAATACGATAATATCACAATATTGTAATACGATCTGATATTCTGATATCTACAGTTAAAGGTAGAGTATGCAGGATTTTCATAAAAATTCAGTTCTCACAGGAATAATCCTGCTCAATTGTTGTCTCTGGGCTTCTGTACTTGTGTGTCAGTGTCTGTCTGCCTCACCCCCAGTGTGCATGTGATTTTGTGTGTTGCTGATAGGGAGTAGGAGAAGCTATCCTGACGGGTTCGATAGCAGTTCAAGGATTCAAGGATTCAAGGAGTTTTATTGTCATTCAACACATATAAAACATGGGTGGGATGAAATTAGGTTACCCTGGTCCCAGAGCAAGCCCAATCATAGAAATGAGAATAATAAATATATACAAATATACAATAAAAAAGAGAATAAAAGAAGAACACAATCAACTAGCCTTTTTAACAAATAGACAGCATAAAATAATAAACTGTGCAAAAATTGCAGTGTTCATTTGTCGGGGGGGCACTAAAGGGGACCACCAGAGTTGAACAGTCTCACAGCTTCAGGAAAGAAGCTGTTCCTCAGTCTGGTAGTCCTGCTCTTGATGCTCCGCAGCCTCCTGCCTGAGGGGAGAGGGACAAACAGAGCATGTGCGGGATGGGTGGGGTCTTTCATGATGCAGGAGGCCCGTTTCCTGCATCTGGAGGAGTATATGTCCGTGGTAGTAGGTAGTTGTAACATGGAAAAAGAATGATACCATGTCCGCGTGTCTCATTTACCTGCAGGAAGTCAGGTGTACAGCTCTTGAGTTTCTCTCATGCTGCAGGTGCTCACAGAGTTGTTTTTTACCGTCTATGGTTTGTTTACAAAGCTACGACTGTTACCCTTGCGATTAGCTACAGTCGGGGGCAGTGAGCATGTGCAGACACTGACAATGAGCCACGGAGGAGGAGACAAGTTTGGGATGCTGTTTGTAAACAGAGAAACGAAACCTTTCGAAAATGTCTGCAAACTTCACCTTTACATTAAAAAAAGAAGATGTATCTGTAAGTCATGATTGAAAACAACTTTTTATTGTTTTTGAAATAAGTCAAATGCAGTGTTACATACATACACTTAACTTGCTAACATTAAGTGCATCAAGACACTTGAAGTAATGTAAAAAGAAATTGTTTTTGTATTCCCTTTAACAAAGCATCCAAACCTGACAGAACTACAATAAGAAAAAAAAAAAAGCAGTCACGTATTTCTCTTGTCACTGTCTGAACTGGATCCAGTGACCAAGTGCAAAGGTTTTTGCTTATTTCTATCTATTTACACCCTGAGATACCTGATTCTATTGACCAGTCTGATATTTATTTACTTATTTATTACTAACTAAACCTGTAAAGGCTACTTTTTGTACACAGAAAAATCAAAGGAGGAATCATTAAGGGAATCAGTAAAGAACTGGATCAATTACATTATCATCACATTGATAATGGTATTGGTATCAATAACGCACACATATATCACTAACACATATATTGAATTGTATCCTAATGTAACATTATGTTACTTTTCATTACCTATAATAACAGCGTATTATATTTTGTTGTCATGGACTTAATCATAATGTATCACAGTGTAATATAAGGTAACATCATGTAACTTATTATCTTGAGTAATAACATTAAAATAAATAGTGTCCTATAGTACCTTTACATAACTTCACATTGTTAAAATAATCACTGAAGTCATTTTTTGTCAAAATTGTTATGTTTTTTATTTAAATCATCTACGTTAAATCATAACAGTCTGTGTATTCTGTTAAAAACCTAAGACGTTTTTTTGTTTTTGTGTTTCCTGAAAATTTTGAACAAATGAGTGAGGTGATCATTACAATATCACACATATCATGGACATAAACATTGATGAAATGCTATATATTGGTCCTGATCAGTAAATCCTCCAGGTTTATTGGACTTTATCTTATTGTTTTATCATCCTTTGCATCTCATGTAGCGTCTGTTTCATGTTTTCATCCTGTGTGAGAAACTTTCAATCTTAAAGTTGTGCAGTTTCTTGTTTTGGTCCATGAAAAGCTCTGTGTCCGTGTGTGAGATCATTCAGGGATTTTCGTTTCTAATCTAAAGGGGAGGTCACTGCAGAGGGCTACCTGCTGATTATAATAACTGTTATTATTTCTATTTGAGAGCCAGGAGACAGACAGAAATGTACTGAACATTTATTAAAACCCAGTGAATTGCCCAACTACTCAAGTCTCCAAATGAATAAGATTAGATTGGCACATTGTACATTATATTCATGAGTAATCAGAGTGAATTGAGGCTGAAGAAGTGTTTCTTTCTATTTCATCAACCAGTTTAGCTATTTCTGTCCCGTTTGTAGATTCTTATTCTGAAGCGGTATAATAGCCGTCGTCCTTTTCCACAGATAACTTTGAATCCGGAGCCTTGAATGGATAATAGGCTTGTGTCCTATGAAGGTGAACGCTTCACGTTTTGAAGTGTCTCCGCCACAGTTTTGGATTTATTTGCTGATACAAAACTTCCACCAAATAGTGGCTTCAGATGCCATGTGTATGACTAAAATCATGAATATTCAGCGCGGTGATCTGCTCTGTATTCTCTTCAGAGGTTGACTTTCTTGGCTCTTAAACTGCAGCTTGAATAAACTGTCAAACTGTCTTTTCTGTCAGTGAGAGTTTTCTTTATTGGCATGAAATATAAAAGCTCTTGAAATATAAAAGCCCTTCCTGCAGAGTGGGAAAAAAAAGCTCCACACAGATACGGCTTCAGTCTTCTTAACAAGATGGTACTGATCTATTATAAGTCCTTTGAAAGTCTTTCAAACTAATTGCTGATGTTCTGTACATTACTGTCTTTGGTTTTTCCTTCGCCTCAGATGTTTCAGCTGTTCCAGTGATGTTTTGGAGCAAATCGATAGCATATGGTCTAAATAGCATCATCTATCTCTTCAAAATAGCTCCTTAATGTTTAAAATATTACTTGGCAGATGGAGGGGGATGTGTTGTAAAGTATACTCTGGGTGGCAGCCAAATTGTTTCCATTTCTTCTTTCTTAAGTGGTGAAACTTTAGTGAAGGAGTCGTCAGATTGGCCACATCTCAATGATCTGTGGAGGCTGGAGATACAACAGTAAGTTCTTGGGAAGTTTGGTTTGAAAAAAGTTTCTTATTTGGTGAAGTTTAACTCCAAAGAAGCTCAGAGAAAAAAAAAAAAAAGATACCTGTTAAGAAAGGTACCACATGAGGTAGTTCAGACATCCGCTCAGAAAAAAAATAAAATAAAAAAACTCCATTTGGAGATTTTTAGGCAACAATCTGGCGGAAGACCACCAAGGAAGGAGAAGAGAAGAGATTTTCTAGGTGTCTTGATTATATATGATGGAAGACGTATGTAAATTGGATTATGAAGGTTGGATAAACTGATGTATGGATGGAGGGATTGCCAGATTGTGAACAGAATGTAAAACTGGAGGATAGCTTTATTTTAGATCTTGTGTTGTAAATTCAGGTAAAACGATGCATGGATGTATTGATGGATGATTCAATGAATGGTTGGATAAGGATATTTGACTTTGGGTGGATGTATGGTGGCTCCATTTACCCTTTAATGGATGAACAATAACAACAACAATAACAAAAATCAGGATGAAAACAATAATACATTTTATATTCATTGTGCATTTTAGGTTCAAAAGACGTTTGGATGGATTATCGCTGGATAATTATGGATTTATGAATTAAAGAGGTTGGATGGATAGATGATAAATGGATAAGTGTATTGCTTAAAATATAGATGAAATTATGTCTTGTTGGGATATGGATTGAGGATTATGGATGAACAAATCATAGACATAAAATTATAGATTAATGAATAGATTCATGGATTATGGATGTTGGATGGATGGGTTATGAAATGCATGGATGGTAAAACAGTTGGATTCATTAGAAGATTGGATTATGGATGGATGGATAGTGCATTATGATTGGATAGTTGGATGGTTAGATGGATGGTTGATTACAGATTATTTATAGCTGTGGATGGATGTTAGATACATTATGATTGGTTGGATTCTGGGTGCATAGATAGTGGTTGAGAGATGGATGATCGGATTACAGATTGATAATTTACACAAATCCCCAAGGAGATTAATATTAATTTCTGGTTCCGATTACAGCTGTGAATGGACGGATGAATCAGAACAATGTGGATTATGAATTAGTGACTGTATGGTTGTCATAACGATGGATAGATTATGGTTAGATGATTGGATTACACTTAGTTGGAATATCGATAAATAATTATGAATGTGTGAATATATAGATTTATTAAAAATTGATGGATTAAAACATTATAAAGATATTAACAATGACTAATGGATCACCTACGGTGGCCGGGAAGGGCAGAACAAAATTACAAATTGTGAAACACTTTTACAATGGTTGAGACAAATTTACATTTTAGAAAAAAAATTTACATTCACTAAACAAAAATTAAATTACCATAACACATTTACAAGTCCTGAAACAAATTTACCTTTCGGAAAACAAATTAACAAGACGTGAAACACTTTTACAAACGCTGAAACAAATTTACAAGTGGCGAAACACTTTTACAAGCTCAAGCATTAACCGGAAAGGGAATGTACCAACTCCCAGGATGAACCGGATGTGATAACGGGGAGCGGCAGTCACCCAAGATGGACGGCGTCCGGGGTATTTAAAAACTCCAAAGACCGACTACACGAAAAACAAAACGGCGTTAAGCGCATAATATGCTGTCCACAGAACGGACAAAACTTCACCTGATCGCTGTCCATCTTGGATGACCTCCAACAAACACTATTGGCCTATTTGCCGCTCCCCGTTATCACATCCGGTTCATCCCGGGAGTTGGTACATTCCCTTTCCGGTTAATGCTTGAGCTTGTAAAAGTGTTTCGCCACTTGTAAATTTGTTTCAGCGTTTGTAAAAGTGTTTCGCCACTTGTAAATTTGTTTCAGCGTTTGTAAAAGTGTTTCGCCACTTGTAAATTTGTTTCAGCGTTTGTAAAAGAGTTTCACGTCTTGTTAATTTGTTTTCCGAAAGGTAAATTTGTTTCAGGACTTGTAAATGTGTTATGGCAATTTAATTTTGTTTAGTGGATGTAAAATTGTTTTCTAAAATGTAAATTTGTCTTAACCATTGTAAGAGTGTTTCACAATTTGTAATTTTGTTTTGCCCTTCCCGGCCACCGTAATCACCTGATGGAAAAAAAGAAAAAAAATGGATTTGTAAGTGTGGATGTTGAAGTCATTCCTCATTCAGAGCATTTGTAATCCAATAATCCAGAAATTACTCTGCTCTGGAATCCTTTTCTTCTTCCACCTGTCTCACTGAAAGTTCAGAGAACCTGTTAAAGTTAAAAACTGACACACAGGAAGTTAGTTTTGATGCAGTTTCTTCTTTTTCTTTCTCCTCGATTAAGATCACAGCTGATTCCTTCACTCACTCGTCCTCCAAACTCATCATTGTCCTCTCGTGGATATTAGAAAACTCCACATCTAAATCAAATATTTCCTCTTTCTCTCCTCTGCTGTTTTTTTCTACCCCTGAATCATTCACTCTCTTTGCCTGGAGCTCTTTCCTTTCAGAGCATCTCTGAAATCAATTCCTTCAATAATCCACGAAGGCTGTTAATGGTATGAATGACTTCCTGTTTCATTGTGTCCAACGCGCCATCTCTGAAGATGTGGAGTCGATCCAGGGATGAGAGTGTTTCATGGCGGTACGGGATCTGTTTGGATTATTTATCAGGGACATTTGATCCCTAATAATCAATATGCTGTTATTTTTTAACGCTTTGAGAGTGTGTGAGGATGACTTTTGGTAACTTTATTAAAGCTCAGTCTGTCTCCATCGCTGAACTCTGAAAAATCCTGGCTGAAGGTTCGATCCTGTCTCCAAATTTTGGACAGTGTTTGCTGAGATTTTGGCTTTAATTTTGAAATCCAGACAAGACTCAACACCAAAAAGAGATTCACTGTCGGATTTTCTTGCATCAATTTGTTGATTTTAAGTTCAATTTCATTAGTTATGTGTTCTTAAGGGTTTATTTAGAGTGACCAATCGTCTTCTTTTTCTTGGACATCTTCTCCTTTTTGGTGCATAAATTATGTCCAGAGGGATTTTATAAATGACCCCAAATATTTTGGGCTTTTCCAGCTTGTCCTGCAGACCATTTGTGAAAAAACGCTGCAGCTTCTGACATTATTCTGATGCACCAACCTGTCAAGATGTTGAGCAGGAAAACATGAAACTGACTGTTTGTAAAGCTGCACTCACAGACAGAAAATGCTGATGCTGAAATGCATTTATACAGACAAAGTGTGGATATTTGATAGAACTGCTCTTTTTTTCATAGTCATGGCTGGTGTTGAGAATTTTTTGGCCCTTATTTGGTCAAAATTTTGGGATAGAAAGTCAATTTTTTTTAATAAAAGTCAAACATGGGGGTAAAAAGTCAGGATTTCGAGATAAATAAGTACATGTTCTGTGATGAAAATCAAAATTGGGAGCTATAAAGTCGAAATTATGAGATAATAAGTAAATAATTTGAAATAAAAAGTCAAATTTGGAGCTAAAAAAGTCAAAGTTCTGTGATGAAAGGCAAAATTTGAGCTGAAAAGTTAATAATTTGAAATAGAAAGTCAAACTTTTAAGAGAAAAAGTCAAAATTTGGAGCTAAAAAGTTGAAGTTATGACATTAAAAGTCAATAGCATGAGATGAAAGTAAAATTGTAGGATAAAAAAAGTCAATAATTTGGAATAAAAAGTCAAAATTGTAGGATAAAAAGTCAGAAATTTGGAATAAAAAGTCAAAAATTTTAAATAAATAGTCGATAATTTGAAACAAAAAGTCAAAATTTTGAGCTAAAAAGTAGAAGTTTTGAGACAAAAAGTCAAAATTGTAGGATAAAAAGTCAGAATTTTGAGATAAAAGTCAATAGTTTCAGATAGTGCAGTCAGAATTTTAGGATAAAGTATCAAAATTCTGAGATAAAAAGTCAATAATTTCGAAATAAAAGGTCAAAATGTTAAGAGACAAAGTCAAAATTTGGAGCTAAAAAGTCGAAGTTATGACATTTAAAGTCGATAGCTTAGGATGAAAGTCAATAGTTTGAAATAAAAAGTCAAATTCGGAGCTAAAAAAGTCAAAATTCTGTGATGACAGTCGAAATATGAGCTAAAAAGTCGAAGTTATGAGATAAAAAGTTAAAGTTGTAGCATAAAAAGTCAGAACCTTGAGATAAAAAGTAGAAATACTTTGATGAAAGTCAAAATTTTGAGCTTAAAAGTCAATAGTTTCAAATAGTGCAGTCAGAATTTTAGGATAAAGAAAAAAAATTAAATTCTGAGATGAAAAGTCAAAAATGTATGAAAACACATCAAGAACTTGAGAAAAGTCTAATTTTCGAGCTCAAATGTCAAATTTATGTGGAAAACAGTCATTTATTTAGGTAATCAAGTAGAAAATTTTAAATTTTTGCCCCTTTATCTTAGAATTTCGCAAAAGAATCTCAACAAAGCCAGGTTTTATTTTTTCAACGTGCAGAAAAGGGCTTCCATACCTTATTCATATTTAGATATAAGACATTTCACCTCAAACAGTGAAGGAGAGTTTTAAATAAATGTTTTGGTGATGAAGCTACTTTGTTGTCTTTGAGGATTTTTGAGGATTTGTGGGATTTTGGGGAGTTTTAGAATATGGTCACCCTAGTTTACTCTGTTGTCATAGAAAGAGTTTTCTCTGGAGGTTTTTCTCTTGTGGTTCAGTCATTTCATCGAACCACTTCACTTCTTGGATGCTCATGTGAAAATGTTGACCAGGTTTCTGCAGAAAATGCTTGAAATCGAAGTTTCTTGATGAGACTTTCCTTCTTCTTCCTGTTCCTCTCTTCATATCTTGAAAGAATCTGTCGTGTGTTGACGTTCGTCAAAGGTTGTGGGATTTTCTCAGATCTCAAAGTCACTGCTCCTCTCAGAGCTGCGGCCGCTCGCTCCATCACGGCGAGCTAAAAGCGCTCCCATCCAAAGCCGCCCCCCCGTGGCGCCCTGGCTTCGGTCAGTCGCCTCCGTTTGCCGGTGCAGCTGCTCCCGGTGGACTCCTCCTGCGTGGAGGCGCCTTCTCCAGGACAGATGGTCGGCCGCAGGGTCTCGTGACCCCACGGGAACCTGTCCAATGAGAGCGCGGCGCAGCGGGGGGAGTTAGCCACAGGTCTGGTTGCTTGGTTAGTGTTGCATCATGGGAGCTAATGAAGCGAGGGCGGCTGGAGATGAGTGTGTGTTTGGAGGTGATGTCAGAGTGTTAACGTGGGAGCTTCAGGTAAACACACACACACACACAGAGCGGCAGGAGGCTCCCAGGTGTGTGTGACTTTGTTGTTCTGATGTCCTGCTGTGACCCTCTGAGGGGGGGGGGGGGTGACCATGGAAACCAGGAGACAGGTCTGAGCGCCAACGGGGTTAGAAACGACACTCTGATCTGAATAAAACCGTCAAACTAACTTTTTATAAATCCACCAGAACGAGTGTCAATTATCATTTTCACAGATATTAGAAATACAGGAACATGACCTTTGTGTTATGAAATATAACAAACAAAAGCAAACAGACTTTCTTTGATACAAACAGAGACATTAAGACAAAACTTTAGAAAAATACCAAACAGTAAATATTTGTGGAAAAACACTCAAAGATTTTGCTCTGAGACGATGAATCATGAGATTCAGGGTCATGGTTTTCAAGAATTTATTAAACTAAATCATCAAAAATGTTTGTTTCACTCAGGAAGTGTTGCAGAAGAGTCACCAAACCCTATGTTTTAGTCAAGAATGTTCAATTATGAGTCTTTTGCAAGAATTAGAAGAACAGGATTAAGGATGTTATTGATGATTTTTGGAGACAGAAAGATCACGTATCATCAAGAAATCTCAAAATTTAAACTTTGCATTACAGGAATTAAAAACCACAGCTCCAAGTGCAAACATGATAAACTGCATCTCATCTCTGAAATTCAGGTTTTAGTCTCAGAATATAAAAAAAAGCATTATGGCCTTTCTAGTGTCTTAGCTTAGCTTAGGATGAAAGTCAGTAGTTTGAAATAAAAAGTCAAATTTGGAGCTAAAAAAGTCAAAGTTCTGTGATGAAAGGCAAAATTTGAGCTAAAAAGTCGAAGTTATGAGATAAAAAGTCAATAATTTGAAATAGAAAGTCAAACTTTTAGGTGAAAAAGTCAAAATTTGGAGCTTAAAAGTCAAAGTTGTGACATTAAAAGTCAATAGCTTGAGATGAAAATCATTTGTGTGTGATAAAAAAAAGTCAATAATTGGGAATAAAAAGTCAAATTTAGAGCTAAAAAGTAGAAGTTATGAGACAAATAGTCAAAATTGTAGGATAAAAAGTCAGAAATTTGGAATAAAAAGTCAAAATTCTGAGATAAAAAGTCAATAATTTGAAATAAAAAGTTAAAATTTGGAGCTAAAAGTCGGAGTTATGACATTTAAAGTCAATAGCTTGAGATGAAAGTCATTTGTGTGTGATAAAAAAAGTAAATCATTTGGAATGAAAAGTCAAATTTAGAGCTAAAAAGTAGAAGTTATGAGACAAAAAGTCCAAATTGTTGGAAAAAAAGTCAGAATTTTGAGATAAAACTCAAAGTTTTGAGATAAGTCAATAGTTTAAGATAGTGCAGTCAGAATTTTAGGATAAAGAGTCAAAATTCTGAGATAAAAAGTCCAAATTTTAAGAGACAAAGTTAAAATTTGGAGCTAAAAAGTCGAAGTTATGACATTTAAAGTCGATAGCTTTGGATGAAATCAGGAGTTTGAAATAAAAAGTCAAATTACGAGCCTAAAAAACTTCAAGAAATCTCAAAATTTAAACTTTGCATTACAGGAATTAAAAACCACAGCTCCAAATGCAAACATGATAAACTGCATCTCATCTCTGAAATTCAGGTTTTAGTCTCAGAATATGAAAAAAAGCATTATGGCCTTTCTAGTGTCTTTACCAATATAGTCTCTGTTAGTTTAGAGCTACAGAATTCAGGCTATTACTGATAAACTAATGACGCTAAGCTCTAACAATGATGAACAATCACCAAAGAACAAAAACCAGAACAAAATGAACTTCCAACAAACCAAGAGACATGATGAATAACGCAGCTAGGAGCTTACGTAAGAGATGTTAACTTTATATTTCTTTCCAGTAAAGTGAAAACGTGTTTCCTCAGACACAAATTGAGACGTTGGGTTGATGTTCCGCTCAACTTTATCTTAAGAAGAAACTTTTCTGGGTTGAACTGTGGTTTAGGAAAGGGTTAAAAAATAAACCCCGTCGCACAGACTCTCAGGATAACGTGTGTCGGAGTCAGAGTTGCTTTGTTCCCCGTGAAAACCATTTCACCATTTTGAAACTTGAAACCTCAGAAAAGGTTCATGAAATGGGGTAAAAACTGGGCGGAGAACGTGGGAATGAGTGTGTGAGAACTTTAGGACTAGTAGAAAACACATTTTGCTCATCTTATAGGTGTTTTTGGGGATTTACAGCCAATTCCACCACGTGTGTCTACACCGTCCCGTCTCAGCTCCAGCAGAAACTTCCATCTCAGCCGGAAACATGGAAGAAGTGACATGACTGGAGGGTTGACATTGTATTAGCAACTGAGGGATCTAAACCCCTCAAACTTTGCTGAAATCTTCTTAAAATCAAAGTTTTATAACTCAGCAGCCACTCGTCTAATCCATGATGAGAGTAAGTCTAAAATTTTGGAGCTAGTTCGGCAAGTTTTTGAGACTTTAATCCCTGAAGACCTGTCACTCAAAATTATGAAACTTCATTTTTTAAAACTTATTTTGGTGATTTCACAACTATACATGGGTCAATGATGTGACGTCCCCTTTTTTTGTGTCTGAGTGCAATATTTCCTTCCATCATGAATTGAGTATCTCATCACATGTATTTCTTTATTCTATGAAACCTGTGTTATTTGAACACATCTTTAAACTATTAAAATATAACATGTTTTTTTGTGTTTTGGTTCCTCAAACCCCCAAAATGTCAGGTGGTGCAACCGTCCTGACAAGTATCCACAGTAATTAAACTCTAAAAATTGAATGTCAGTTATTGTAAATGGAAATTAAAAATACAGTGGCATTATTTTATGCTTGAACCTTTTTAAATAAAACATTCTTTGCAAATAAAAAGAATTTTAAAGCTGTTGAGAANATGACATTTGTGACCAAGTGGGAAAGTTTGTAGATTTCTCTGAAATACTGATAAAAAAGGTTTTTTCACTTCATTGGTGACTGGAACAATTTCCATGTCAGGTGGTACAACCAATGTAATAATGTGAAATGTTATTTTAACATCAAATTATTTATCTTATTCACAAATAAAAGAAATGAAACACACAAAATGAAAATGTATGAGTCACTACAGACACTTGAGAGATACTTGCCAATAATTTCACACAGAAAAAATAACAGGAACATATAAATATATTTTCACATATTTGGTTGAGCCACCTGACATTTTTGGATGCTCAAATTAAAAATACTAAAAAATAATGAACCTAAAAACTTTGAAATGTTGGTCAACTACTGAAATCTGTTAGAAAAGATAATTCTTCACTCAGAAATATGTTTTTATCCATTTTCAAAGAAGTTTTTAAAAATATGTTTTTAGACCCTCTTTTTGTCATTGATCCACATCCATTTCAGTGAGAAAAACAGTGTAGTTATGAACAATAACACTTATAACTAACATTCAAAACAAAACTTCCTTGTACAAAGACCAAATTTAGCTTTTATTCTTATTAGCTCTTAATTTTACCAAACTGCAAGGAGGAATAGAAAATGCACAAGAAACAAAGGTCAAAGTTTAAATTTTGCAGCTGAATTTCAAAAGAAATGGAGCAAATCTCTTGTTTTTATTTGGTAAAGTGGAATAAAGAAAATTGCAAGAGTTTAAACTTGAGAAATTAAAGGCATGAGGAAGTGTCTTTGTGTCTTTTACAGTAAGAAATAATTCTGTTTCCTGCTGAAATCGAATATAAGACTCAGGTTTTGGATTTCTAAGACTGTATTTCTGCAAATTGAAGCCTTTGAGGGTTCAATCTGCAGGTGAATAAAGTTTTGCTGAAAGTGTCTCTGAGAAGTTGAGAAGTTGACAGAAAAACCTCGACAGCTTCAGATCCTGAGCTTGTTTTTAAGTTTATGTCTAAATGAATAAGTTATCACTTTTATTTGAGTTTCAAACACCTTCAAGAGTCTTTTAGATGAAAGGAAAGGAGGAAGAAGAATCTACAAGTGTCAGAAACCAGTTTAGAAGACACTGATGTGAGATAAACTTTCACATTTCAGGTTTTTTTTTCCCCCTCATCTGTGTCGTGATCTCGTCTCTCGCTCGATTAATCTTCGAGCTGAAAACTTCTCCGTCAGAATCAAACTCTCCTGGAGGCGGAGGTGGAGATGGAGGCGGAGGTGGAGATGGAGGCGGAGGTGGAGATAGATTAGCGGGGAGCTTAAGGTGTGTGCCGGTCACATGCTGCTGCTCCACGTTACAGCCCCCTGATCGCCCATTAAGCCCCGCAGATTAATGCTCTCAGTAATTAATGAGCAGCTTAGCGGCAAATCACGGCGCCGACCCGCTCGTCTGAACCGATATTGTTTCTCATTAACGGCGACGCTCTGAATGTAGCCGAGCATTTCCTGAGCCGTCGCTCAACGTGCCGCCGATGATGGATGCTGCCGCTCGCTCTGAATTAGCAGAGTTAGCGCTAGCTGCTGCAGAGAGTTTATTTTTAAGTGGAAGAACACGATACAGGTGATTTAACGTCTAATAAAGAGCTGCAGACCCAAAACTGGAAGTGAAGTTTAAGCAGGAGCCGCTGGTTTCTTTCTTTAGTTTAAAGAAGAGTCATTTTAACTCCTTTACATGATTCCAGCCTTTTTAAAGTTTGCAGGAATCAAAGATTAATCATAACTTTGTGCAAAATCCTGAAGAAATTGATGAAACTCACAAATTCACTCACTGCAAAAACTGAAATCTAAGCAAGTGTTTACGCCCAAAAACGCATCTTTTTCCAAAATATTTCTGGACAATAATGACTTCTAGATTACTTGTAATGAGGATAAAAACTTCTGCCAATGAGGTAAGAAAAATTTGCTCGTAAATTTCTTGAAATCAGAATAATGTCTTAATTAAAAAAACCTTTCGCTTACCCCACTTGTATTTTTTTTCCTTGTTACAAGCAATTCAGACTTCATTTTTGTTTTTAAATAACTTGAAACAGGACATTTTTTTGGAATAGTTGGGTAAATATGGCTCACATTACGACTAAAAAAACATTTTTACTAAAAATAAGATGAAAATAGTTGCAAAGATGTTTGATGTTTGTCTTGAATTTTCTTTTTTAAATCTTTTTAACCTATTATTTATTATTTTTATCTCTTCAGTTTAACGTTTCGTCAACACTTTTGACTTTTAATTTCCACATTTTGACTTTTTGTTTCCTTATTTTGACTTTAAATCCATACTTGTTACCTTTTATTACCTATTTTTGACTTTTAAATATCTCTATTTTAAGATTTGAACCCATACGTGTGTCTTTTTGACTCTTTATTTTCACGTTTGATGCACATTTTGACTTTTTATTTAACTCGTAACACGAAAACTTCTTGTACAAAATGCCAAGTTTGAGCATTAAACTTAGTCGGTCTTACTTTCTCGAGGAATAAAAAAATCACCTCAAACAAAAGCTTGGGTCTCAAAATGTTAATTTATGTCATTTTATCAATATTTCATTCATTATTGTTCCAGTTAAAGTGACATTTTTTGACGATACTTGAGTTTGCACATTTCTATTTTTTTTTTTTTTTTGTCTATTTGACGTTCACGCAAAGAGAAATAATAATCGGGATAATCAATTGAGAAAGTACTCACCAGTTTCTTAGAAGTTGAGTGGTTTTTTTCTCAAATTAAAACCTTTATAACTTGTTTTTACTTTTACTTGAGTCACATTATTCTGATTAATTTTTGGCTTCTCTGCCCATTTCTGCCGGTTGATTCCCAGACTGAACTCCCATCTTGTCCTTTACAGTATTACGTCAAACTGTGTTTAAAATCTCAGGTTTTCCATCTCTTTAATTGTTGTCTGATGATTTGCACAAAGAAAAATCATAGTTTACATGATTTTAAGGTTATATAGATAAAGATATGGTGCATTTACCTGCCTCGTATTCTCCTGCTGTGTTTTGTTTTCATGCTCCTTTGTCTCAGAGGGTTTTTCAAAAGCTGACAAACTAATGAAGTTGTGATTAAAAAGCTTATTAAGCTCTTTCAGGTGAAGGAAGGAGAATCTCTGCAGCAGCATCCAAGTTTCAGCCTCCTCCTCTTCTTCTTCTTTTCTTTTTTTTTTCTGCAGCGTCTGAAGTATTTCCACGTCTGCTTCTCTTAACTCCTGAATTTCATCCGTTTCTGTCGGTGTCTGTGTTTCCTCCAGCTCAGATTTAAAGCTCCACTTTTCTCTCCTCTGGGTCAGAGAGCAGACAGCAGGAGAGGAGAGAAATCCTCTCTTTTGGCAGATTTACATAAGAGTTATTTTCCTGCAGATAAACACAGACTGCACTAACTCTCTCTCTCTCTCTGTGCTGACAGAATACCTCTCCTGCACACCTGTAATTGTGCAGGCATGGTACTGTAAATTAAAGCCACATCCAGCTTTACTGCACAGATTCTCAAAACAAAGACAGCTGCAGAGCAAACAGCAGCAGACGAACTAAACCGCATACGAGAAACGATCGTTTTAGAAGGAAAAAAAGAATCAAAAACAACCTTAAAGTAGATTTCTAACTGTGTGAAGTCGTAAATATTTGCTCTCTGCAGAAGTTTGGAGACATTTCCCTGAAGTACGCTTGATATTTTCACAACAACTGGATCTCATCTGGTTAATAAAATCAAGTTGAGGGTTTTTAAACAACATCAGGAGTGTGCAGTCCGCTGAAAGAGACTCTGGGGAGTCCAGAGGGGTGAAGAGGTTAATAAAACAGCTTTTATGTGATAGTAAAGAGAGTTTGCTGAAGTGTAAAAGGCTTAATGTCCATCCAAGCTTCCCCTCAGTTACCGACCTAATGCACGAGTTCAAACCGAACAAAACCAGCCTGTTAAGACTCAAACACATCATTTAAATCTGCTTTACTCTGCACATCCAGCTCCTCAGGTATAAACTCGCTTTTAATCGACTCTCTGCTCCACAGAGCCGCTGAGCAGCCATCGTCCAATCACAGCGAGTGTAACACAGTGCATGGAGCCCGATAATAATAATACTAATGAAGTTTGTTTGTGTGGATTTTTACAGAGCCAGAAAGAGTGTTAAAGAGGAATGAGCTCATTTAAGAGCTGCAGAAAAAAGCAGGAAATTAAAAACGTGTTTGTCTGAATAAACAGCAGCATGGTTGGAAGATGATCCTGCTTTGTTAGGATTAATTCTGCAAACATTTCTGGGATGTTTGACTTCTGCTTTGGAGTTTAACTTCAGAGTAGGGTCACAGTTTTAAAGAAGAACTTCCACTATCATGCAAAACATTCAGCAGTGTTCAATATCTGCAGAAAGACCAAAATAAATGTCACTATTCAGACTGCAAACAGAATCAAGAACCCTAGAGAAATCAACATATTCTCTGTGTTAATGCAGAAAAGATAAGTTGCAAGCTGAATATGTTTTAGAAATCCCTGGAATCTCATAGCATAAGGATCTTTGAGGGTCAGGGTCTCAAACACCGAGGTCTGTCCATAGCTCCACCTCTTTGGGACTGGCCAATCAGAGTGAAGGGGGTTTGTGGAGAAGGAGCTTTAAAGCGAAGGGTTTCAAACAGGGTTCAACAAAACACCAGACAGAAAAAAGGGTTTTAATGAGCTGTAAAGCATGTAAAGATACTACAGGCTCTAATTGGTGGCCCAATTGTTGAAAAATATGCGCTGAAGTGTCTTCTTTGGACCCACAACAAATTCTGAAGTGCATCCCTGGTTTGTTAACCACACTTATCTGCCCCTTTGGCTGATTAAATCATGATTAACCAACCTCCTTAGAGCCAAAACAAACATTACTGTGTTCTCTTTGGAGCCAAAACATGCTAAAGTGTCCTCTTGGGCGCCAACACACTCTCCAAAGCTTCTTCTTTGGAGCCAAAAAACTATAATTCTACAATTTTATTTAGCAGACGCTTTTATCCAAAGCGACGTACAACACTAACAAGAAGTTAGACATTAAAGGAAAACCTTAGTGAGTGATACAAAGTGCTTCAAATAAATGCAATTGGCCCCTCAGTGTACAAAGGTGCCAGGATTTTTTTTTTTTTCAAGAATTAAGTTACAGTTAAAAATAAGAGGTGTAATATTATTCATACTCAACACAACCAACAATAAGTAAGAACAGTTGAGTCTTCAGACGACTCGTAAAAGTAGAAAGGGACTCTATCTAAAAATTACATTTAATTGCCTTCCTGGTTGGTGAACCACAAAAAAAATGCCCTGTTTTCTGGTTAAAACATGATAACCTGCTCTACTGTGAGCCAAAACACATACTTAAGTGCCTTCTTTGGAGCCAAATTACACATTAGTGTCACCACAGGAGCCAAACGCTTACTAAAGCCTCGTTTCCACCAAGTGGATCGATTCGGTTCGTCTCGGTACGGCACGAATTTTGTGGTGTTTCCATAGACTAAAAGCAGGACGGATCCCCTAATAAGCGATACCGCTCCACTTTTCAGTACCCTTCTGTTGGGGTGCCAAGCCGCTCCAAACCGGCCCCAGAGGTGGCGCTATAATCACTGCAGTACGTTGATTGGTCAAAATATCAGTAACTTCCCGTGTGACAGCGGTAATAAAGAACGACACACAACCCCGCACGCAGCCTTTCCTGAAAAAAAGCTTCATTACGTGATGGATGAAAGAGCCACAGCTGATCACAAAGTAGAAGAGTTGCTGGATGTCCTCCATCTTTGTCTTTGTTTACAATGCCGCTAATTTATTCTTCGTTGCATTCATTCGTGGGGTACACTGTGTAGCGCTCATAGCCCTGCAGTGATGTCATGCTGTTACGTAGCTGACGCGGCTCTCAACCATCTGGTCCATCAATCAGGGAACGGTTGGCTGTGGAAACGTGCACAGGATCAGGCTTTACCGATCTGACCCGTACCAAACTGTACTGATCCGTACCAGACTGCCTGGTGGAAACGAGGCTTAAGTGCCCTCCTGAGTGCCTGACTTGAGCTGATTTGGCCTTTTTGGGAACCAAAACAAGCCTGAAAGTGGTTGGCAACACACTTTTCTGGCCTTTTGGCTGGTTAAAGCATGAAAAACTGCCCTCTTGGGAAACAAAACTTAGACTAAAGTGCACTTGTTGTTGCCAAACTTGGTCAGTGCCAAATGCTGAAGTCCCCTCCTGATCAGTGCACCACACTTATCTTCCCCTTTGGCTGTTTAAAACATGACAAACTGCCCTCTTAAGAGCCAAAATCATAAAAGTGCTCTCTCAGGAGCCATAACTCACACTTAAGTGTCCTCTTGGTGCCAAATTAGTGCCATAGTGCCTCGTTTAGAGCCAAAAATACCTACTGTTTTTAACTGCTGTTTTAATATTGTCCCTTATTCTATTGCTTTTATGTTGCTGTTTTTAACTTTATTTTGTTTTTATGTGTTTTTTACCCTTTGTAAGGCGACCTTGGGTGTCGTGAAAGGCGCCTTGAAATAAAATGCATTATTATTATTAAAAATACACGAATAAGTTCCCACCCGGTTGACAAACCACAATGGTTTGGCCTTTTGACTGGTTAAAACATGATAAACAGCTTTTTAGGGAACCAAAACAAATGCTGTAGTGCCCTCTTCTTGGAAGCGGAAACGTGCTTTATGTCTCTGTTTTCATCTTTTGTCCCTGCCTTTCAAATTGTCTATGTACACCACTGCTATGAGGGACCCAATGAAGACGAAAAAAAAGGTGCAATATTCTGTCTTTAACCGTTCAAATGTAGCAGATCCTCGTTGGTTTACTAGTGTTTGATTTCGTGCTGATAAAGTTCAGAGTCTTAACGTCCTGATCTTGTTGATTTTTTTTCTGTAAATGTTGGTCCTGATTGGTGGAGCAGGTGTCCATGTTCATCTCTAGTTAAGACTGAGAAATGTTATATGTTTAGATACTGGAGTGACAGCAACCAATCGCTTTTTTTAATTACTTGATTCCAAGATGCAGATGTGCTCAAATCTGCGGCCTTGAATCAGTCATGTGACCTGATTTTCTTTCACTGAATGACTTTGAAAATGACCTGCCAGTTTAAAAAAAAAAAACCACAGACTGCTCCTTTAAACCCTGATCTGTCTTCACCTGTGTTGTACAGACGATTTTTCCCGTGTTATGTAACATTTCACATCCTCGCTCCGCTCTCCTGCGCCGTCGATGATCTGAGGCGCCGTTTGACTGCGCGGCGTCACCTGAACCCCCTCGAGTTCATCGCCTCTTTCCTCGCCGTACTCGCCACCACGAGTGTGCCAATTATCCCGCCACACACCGCCGGAGTCTTGATGAAAGAGCGCCCAGATACGAGCGCCTCATTCATATTCATCTGTCAGGTAACCTCTCAGAGCGGCGGGCGACCACCGGACGATGCAGCCAATTAGGGGAGCCCGTGTGAATGCATGGCGAGGAGTAGGAGGAGGTGGAGGAGGAGGTGCAGTCGGTTGTCACAGTAACTCCAGCTTTGATGTTTCTGCAGCTTTTGTGGAGCAGACAAAGAGCAGAGGAACAGAGCAGGAGGGAGGGAGGGGGGAGGTCAGGGAGAAGAGGAGTGATGAAGGATAAAGATGAAGCCCCGCCCCCTTTTTTCCCAACACAGGAAGTTTACAGCAGGACGCCGTCTGGGCCTCACTTGGCCTCGAGCCTTCGCTTTACAGGATTCAGACCAGATTAGAGGGTTTCTCTTCAGGGGGGGGGACGTCAGATGAACAAAAACGGACGGCTAATCTGCAGCGACCCCCCGCTAATCCACTTATTTGCCAGGTATTAACGTAGCGATCCTTCCAGAGTTAATAAGACCCCCCCCTTATGCCGCCCCGCCCCCGGCACGGCAGGAGGAGGAGGAGCAGGACCTCTCCGTCACGCCAACACCAACAAACACAATGATCATTTAGGATTTGTCTCTACTCTCCAAAACATCCACAAACGTCTTTACTGATTTCGAGTAAAAGTGGATCTGAAAATTACACGTAAACATCCTTTAAATCTCTAATTTCAAAATAAAAGCGTCTCCGTGCTGAGATATTGCAGCAGCAGCGTCGTGTGGTCTGACATTTGAAGATATTAAAGTTTTCTTTAAGTATCTGTAGGCTGAGGGGTCGTGTGTGTGTGTATATATATATATATATAGATCTATAAATAAAGACGTCTCTGTGGAGGAGTGAAGTATCTGGACTGTTTTGACTTCATAACATCAGATTATTGTTAAAAAAAATCAAGATTAATATGATGAAAGATAAAAACAAGGACAGTATGAGTTGAACTTACCGTCCTTACAGGTTGTGTAGCTTTTCCATAAGTTGAATATTTCTAAGGATAATGCAAGAAATCATTACAGAGTTTCTTTTGCAGGCTGTGAAAAAAACTTTGCTTTAAAGGAACATCTGTAGCTGTGTATTTCAGAACCTCAAGATCTGAGAGTTTCCATCAATTCTGCACAAATGTGAGGTTATTCAGATAGAGGAGCTCACCGCTTTTAAAGCAGCATGCAGCAACTTTCTGTTTCCTCATTTGGGTTGAAGCTTTTTTCAATCTTTAAGGGCAATTTGGTTTGCAAACAAATTACAATATAGATTCTTACACAACCTGACAAGTACAGTATAGCATGCAGACAGAAACATACACAGTTTGTGCAGTTTCACTGGGGCATCATTGTGATCAGGCTCAACGACAACCTGTTTGATTTGGCCTTGCAAATAAAAATATACTTTCTCTTTGTCATGAGAAGCTGAAACTGAACAAAGAAGGTGGAGACATCATTGAGATTGGAAATGCGATCGAGCTTTGTTCGAGTTAGGGTGAGATGAAGAGGCAGGTTTTGACCTCTCAGTCAAGTCAGCAAAATCGCTTATGTGGTCACAACCATAGACGTTCGGCTCAAACTGAAGCCTCCAGCAGATGCCCCGCCCCCTGGTGTCTGGCTGCAGTATAGGTCATAAGCCCCGCCCCCTGGTGTCTGGCTGCAGTATAGGTCATAAGCCCCGCCTCCACATGCATTCCAGATATGAGTCGGGAAAACTTAAAAAAATGACGATACCTGGTAGAAACGTTTCTCTCATCCTTACGCTAAGGTGGTATGATGATGTGATTCGGCTGCATTGTGTTCAGGTGTTTTTTTTTCTGAGAAGTTAGTTTCTCATTAGTTATTGGACGTTAAAAACCGAGTTATAAGTTTCATTTTCCGAAAGTTGACAGCTGCTGTTTGTGAGTAGTTTTTATCAAGTATATAAGAAACTTCGGGAAAGAGCCAAAAGGAGACTAAACTTTGTAAAGAAGAGGAAATGAATATTTTCATTTCTCTTTTTTACTCTGCTCTACTGGAAATTCTCTATTGCACAAACTCTGGCGGCTCGAGAAACATGTTTTTTTTTTGCTTCAAAATCATAGAACATTGACAGGCGGAGCCACGCTGTCCATTCTATATACTGTCTATGGTCATAACATGTATTTACTGATCGAGAAATGATCATTTCAGACCTAAATCCACCAGGGGCGGGGTTACTGTGACCCAACAATCATCTGCAGAAAACAGACTTTTTTTTTTTTTTTAGAGTTTCTTATTTAAAAACTTGAAATGATGGTGAAATTGAACCAGCAATGCATTACTTTTGTCAGAAATCAGCTCACTAATTTGTTCTTTTATGCAACAGACTGAAAAGCTTTACGTTATTTGTCGTATTTTACTCGACGGGATCATTCCTTCCTCACGGTTGCGTGTTCATGATTTTCTGCTGGGGTACGGCAGAGTTTCGCCCCGATGCATTCACACACATGAATACGCACTCACACTGTCGAGCACAATAGATGTTCCTGCAAAACACAAATACAGAAGAAAACGGAAGACATAGGATCCACTTATTATGTTAATGTGGTGTTTTAGAAAAAAATAAACTAGAGATATCTGTAATTCAGATTCAAGATATGTGAAATGATGTGGCAGATATCTTGAATTAGAAACCCCATACAAATGAATGGCAAAAAGTGACGTTTTTCGGATATCAAAAATGACGTTGTAGATATCTGAAATGTTCTTTTCGACAAGGTGAAACCATTCAGTCAGAGGTCAAAGGTCACACATCCCTCCGAAGCGACATCTGTCCTCCCGTCTCTGCCTCCTCTTTGTCTCTCGTCTCTTTCTGTCGTCTCCTCTCGTGCGGCGGGCGCTAAGCTGCTTGTAGCACAAATCACATTTTAATTAGCTGGATCCGGCTAACGACCTCCTCCTCTCGGATTACCTGCCTGCATCCGTCTAATCCCTGCGTCCTCCGTCTCTCCTCCTCCTCCTCCTCTGACCTCCTCCTCCTCCTCCTCTCTCATGTTTTACATTCTGCAGACGTTTTTATCACTTTTCACACTCCACATATTTCAAATCTTCTCTGTGTTTTCAGAAACGCGTGCACTTTTCCTTCCATTTACTCGCCGGCTGCTTTTTGTCACTTTCTAATAAAACCTGCCGCGTGTTCGTCGCCGTTTCATTTTTTCCACCCATACATTTCCACATAACGTATCAAGCTGCAATGAGTTTCACCTTCAGCTGCTTTTATTGTTTTTTTTTTTTNTACAGTTCTTTAACGGACGTTTGCTGCAACGTGAAATAGTCGACTCACTCTGGTTGGAGGAGTTGGGCTGAGGAGGCGTCCTGTTGAGCTCACACACACACTCACACACTGATGAAGGTCCAGCTCCTCAGATACACGGTGGATCGGCTTCCTGTGATCCTCTCTCTGTGATTGGATTAAGCCGTCATCCGCTGCAGATGATCCGCCCGTCCGCCCACACAACAACAGCCAGATCCCTGCCGCTCCCCTCGGATCGCTAAGCAGATTTGACGGACAATAGCATTAAGCCTGCACCACATGTTCTTCATTAACGTGGGTGAAGAGGAGGAGGAGGAGGAGGCAGGTAGATCAGGCTGCTCCGGCCTGGATGGATGTGATCAGTTTCCCTTCGGCGCTGCAGCTTTAAATAAAGAGCCGAAGCGTCAGTGGGACAGATTAATCACTCAAAGACTCGTAAACATCTCTACTTTTAACTCTCCGATTAGAGGAAGTCCTGCGTCCGTCTCTTTGCTTTTATTTAAACTCGTGATGAACGACACCCTGAGCTCTGACAGCTGCTGACAGGCGTTATTCTTTTTATTCAAAACAATTCATCAAAAACAATCCTCAGGGACTTCAGAGCGAGCGAGCGAACGAATCGCCACAGAGAGGGAAGTAAACAGGATGTTTGCCAACACAAAAACCACAAACCACAACAACAGTTTCTAACTTCAGCTCAAGATGTTCGCCGCGCGCCCGAGCAGGAAAAAGTGACCGGAGTATCATCACGATATCAACAAGTTCCCCGGCGAGCTGCTGTGCTGCTGCAGCTTTGTGGTTTGTGCAGAAATTAGAGCAGATTTGGTTTCGAAGCGTCTGCACGAAGATTGTGTTAAATTCTCAGCAGAAGAAGCAGGAACAGATGTCTGCTCATGGTTTTATTTGTGGATGAGTCAGGGTTTAAAACTTCATCTTGAACTCGGCTGCTTCCATTTTAACGACAAAAACTCAAAATATATCTCCAAACAATGGTCCTTTCTTTGGTTTATCAGTGGGATACCAACACAATGAAGCACACTTCAACAAAATATTCTATCTTTTAGTTGAGGCATTTGTCAGTTGGAAATCTGTCAGCACATTTTAGAAAACACTAAAAGAGCTTGTTGAACATTCTGGGAATTGGCATCTTGGGAATTTTTCTGAAATAGATAGAGATGCATCACTGTGTGTCTCAGGATTTCAAAATAAAAGCTCTGGCTTTAAGAATCTGCCTTTGTTTGTGTCCTGTTTATAAACTTCGAAGACTCTTAAGTCTTTCTTCTGTCCCTCTGCCCCCGTAGTATATTTACAAGATTAACAGCTCAAAAAAAATCCCCGTCTTTTCTTTACCTGGTGTTTTAGGAAACTTTTACTTGAGCCTCGGTCTGAAATATTTTGTTTTGGCAGCTTTCTCTCTGAAAGTGGGGTTCTGCTTTCCATACGAAGCTGTCATACATGGAAATTACTTGTGTAGAATCGGGAGAAGCGAATGTGTGTGACATTTATACTTCTTAACGCTCCGTGCAGCATCTTGTGGTGTCCATTTCCAGACTGCACGAGGCTGTTGTTTACCTCCGTTATCATGACGACCGACATTGAGCCGCTGTATTACTGTAATGAAATCTTTTGAAAGCTTTGTTTTTTCCTGTAAACACCACGGTGGCACATATGTTAGTACAAAATGATGTTTGTGTGGCGTTATAGATGAACATGCACGCACTTCTGTGCAGCACTTTAGTGCAGCTGTGTTATAAGATCCACGCCCACCGTGAGTCTGTAGTCGGGCTAGAGGAAAAGATAACCAAACCATGTAGAGTCGAGTCGAGTAGAGCTGGAATTGTATCGTGGAAAAGCGCCATAAACGTTTTCAGAGGATAGGCTCCTCCCTTTTGCTGATTGTTTACCTCAAATGTCTAAAAATCTGTCCCAGGTTGGCACAGTCCAGAATAAATCACCTGCCCCGTCGTATTCAGAGCTTTACCTTTGCATAGTTTCATGCAGCACGTTCAGATTCCTCCAGAAAGAAACATGTTGGTGCCTCAGCTGTTTTCAGATTTGAGGATGTAAAAAGAAAGAAATGAAGTCAGGCAGCAGCAGAAGGAGGCGCAGATGCACTGATGGACACAAACATGTGGACACCTCCCCTGAGCCTCACCTCCTCTCCTCTGACAGCTCGGACACGTAACGCTTCCTCGGAGTTGTTGTTGTGTTTAGGAGC